>JASVEL010001542.1:0-143373 GCA_032618575.1 Nicotiana noctiflora | reverse complement strand
AGTTTCAAATTCTTAGGGATTAGATTAGATTAGAAATACCCCTTTGTCTAAAATCAAGGGATTATTTCCTTTTTTATTGACTTGTTTTCTCTTATAAATTGTGTATCCTTTGACAGAATAATACATACTATTTCGGTACCAAAACTAACATGGTATTAGAGCAGTAGCTTCTTTCAATCTTTTTCTTTTCTTTCTGTTCATGGCTAAAACAACCTTTACCTGGCAAAGAATCCCAGTGGCAAAGTGATACAATTTAAATATTTGAAGTAATGTGTCCCAAAAAAAGATCTGCTCTGACTTGGGAAATGTGCCCTATTTCTCTTTCTGAATTTCTGTCCGACGAACCTGTTCGGCGTTAATTACAATTTTAAAAATGGGGGGAAAATTTTTCTTTATTTCAGGGGATAAATCTTTTGAGCTTGTTAACATCGGAGATGTCCAGATTAAATGATTTTCTCTTACAAAGCTTGGCAGGCGATTCACTACTAGCCTTAGCATTGACGAAAACAATCTCATATGATTTTGCGATGCTATGAAACAAGCATCAAGGGGGAGAGAAGATCTACAGAAGATGGGGAGGAAACAAGAACAATATCTTTACAGGGTATATCAAAATTACAAAATATATGGTAGATATCAGAAATCTATCAAGTCTAGACCTTGAGTTGGAATCCTCCGCCCTGGCCCAAGTAAACCTTTGACCTAGCAGAGGAAGATCAATGAGAAAGTGATCGTTGATGAAGTCAGAAAACTCCTCCACGACCCTCGAAATCAGACTACACCCTAATCTCTCCTCCGGGAATCTAATAGTGTTGAAGTATCCCCTAGAACCTATGGAATACCCCATTCCCCATCATATAGGCCAGTTCCTCCGAGACAAACACCTTGGACCCTTCTCCTACCGACCGTACACTCCCCCAAATCCCCACTCCACCCCCCTCACTCTATCTTTGACAAATGCTGCTAAAGAAAAAACTCCCTTCGTAATCTCCTTTACCTGCAAGCTTATACCATCCCACATTAGAAGAACCCCCAGCAGTTCCCACTGCTGGAACCTAGTCATATTTTACCCAATTACCTCCCAAAACACTCCTCATATTCACATCTCACAAAACTTCCATTTTTATCTCCTGAAAACAAACTAGGTTAGCACCCCACTCTCTAACTCCCACTTTGATCATGGCCCTTTTGTTTGGGTCACTCATCTCCTCACATTTCATCAAAGAATCTTAACTTCCATAAGTAACAATATCCCCTTTTCCCCTTCCCCACCCCCTAGCCGAGCTCCCTTACTCCCTATCACACCCGGCCCTTCTTTGATACACTACTGCATCCCCTAAATTATTTTGCTTAACACCTTGACCCAACTCCCTCCATGCACATCATAAGAAGATTGTTGCTCAATCTCTCTGAACGGTTCTAACACCCTATCTTCCTCCGTTCAAAAGAAACACCTAGAAACTTCCCAAATTTTAATAGTTTATCTTACATCCGGAAAGACATCCCTTCCTTCAATCCGTGACGAAATTGGACAGGCGTCTTCTATATGTACCCTTTCCTTACTCCTGCCGGAGGAATACAAGACCATAGCATTGCTAGCAATATGAACCTTAGGTGCTGAAAGGATCTCACCATTTCCTTGAGGGGCGGCAACCTCTGAAATTAACACCCTGCTGGTATGGGAATGTCAAGAAACATCACTAAGGTAGCAGGAAGGAAGAGAGCATGGAACCCTTGGCGGCATATTAACTAGAAATACTGGTCCGGCACTAACATAAATTGGGGCATGCTCAAAAATATCCCTTAAAAGAAACAAGAAGCTTGAACCTTGAAGTGTAACCTTAGTACAACTAAGCACAGAAGCAAATAAGGGGGCGATGGATTTGGGTCCATCAGAGGCGAGACCTTTAGTTGGTGCTGCACCTGAAGCAGCAGTCATCGAAGAGGGGCGCATGTCACTAGAGCTCGATGAAGAAATGCCACTGCGTGAAGAACCAATGGTACAAGAAGGAAGACTGTCCCCATATGCTTAGGAGCTTTATCAAACGCTGCTTGAAATAATTTAGGCCCCTTAGGATCATTTCTAATAGAATAAGGAAAAGTTGTTGGGCCCATGTGAGGAGGCCCGGGCCCATACTTGCGGAAAACTTGCCCCACCCTATGATAATTAGAAGAGGACCAGCCCATTCTGCATTCCAACATGCATCACTAAACCATTTACGTCTTCTCCTCCAGTTAAAATTTTGTCTTCTTCTCCCAAATTCAAACCTCCCGTCTCTTCTCGATCTAACGTCTGATTCTGGCTTAGTCCACAGATCCGATGAACCCTCCCCTCCCCTCAGAGAAAGATTTCCCCTCACATCCCTTTTATTTGACCTTCCCTTTTTTTGCGCCACTATCACGGGCATAAAGAGAGGGCAAAATTCAGGGCACAACCAAAAGTAGCCATCTTTCACCATAGTGGAGACGGGGATTCTGCCCCTTTCCTCTCCATAATCCTCACTCGCGAGAGATCGTGTAAGATGCAAGTGACATCAATAAAAACCCCACAGATTTCCCCAATCTTCTTGAATAGATCAACACACCAAAGGTGCACCGAGAGACCCACCATGTTGACCACCAATGATTCGCCGGTGAAACGAGGGTTGAGACACCCATCGTGCTCCACCCATCTGTCTAGCTTTAAGAAGTTCCCATCGAACCACCTGTTTCCTTTGACAAGAATTTCTGAAGCTTGAGACTTGCCGACCAAACAAAAGAGATACCTAGGCCTCATTTGTTTGCACTTAATGGAGGTCTGAATCTTAATCATTCAGATCTAAGACATTAAGTGCGTTTGTTTTTAAAGTCTGAATCTTAATTATTCAAATCTTAATCATTAAGTGCGTTTGTTTTTTTTACTTCACAATCACTTAATGAGTCTGAATAGGTCTGTTTGATTAAGATTTATAATAGAGACTTAATTTCATTAAGATGCTATCACATATTCATTATTAATTGCCGCCACCGCCTACTATTATCAACTACCACCATGCCACTACCACCGCCATATATAGTCAACCACTACCACCACCACCACCACCATAGTCAACCACCACCACCGGCCACAGTCGGCACCGCCCATCATTATAATCTACCACCACCTTCCTCAATCACAAACCACCACCCGCCATTATTATCTATTATCACCCACCACCACTATCATCAATCATAATCGCCACCACTACCAATCACTACTAGTTACTAGCATGAACCGTCATCATCAATAAAACTTACCACCAACCACTATCTCTAATCGACATTCACCCGTTATCCATCACCATCAACAACTATCATATTATTAAAAACTATATATTTTATTGATAGAAATTAGATTAGTCAGTATTTCATTTGAATTTTATGTTTATTATTTTTCAAATAAAGATAAATTTTATGCATTCAGATGTTAGAAATCAAACGGTCTTAATTTTTAGTATTCAGATCTTAATACACATCTTAATATATTCAGATGTGTATTCAGATTCAGATATCTTAATCTTAATACACATCTTAATATTCAGATGTGTATTCAGATTCAGACGTCTTAATCTTAAAAAAAATAAATGAGGCCCTAGTGTCCCCAAGTAGCGATTTCAGCCCGTCTTTGACATTTCATGCCTCTGCTACCCAGTTCCTAACAGCCTCTCCAACCCATTTGGAGAATGACCCAATCAGACAACATTCCAAGAAACCCTTGCGCTTGAGAGTGTGCATCTCAGACAGCAAGAAGCGCGGCTCCTGCCCTACATCGAGCTTTCGATGGCATCTTCCCCCAAGTTCTAGGGCTGGCCAAGAGGCAGCTTTTATGAGAGACATGTTTTCTATTTTTCTAGATTCTAGAGAGAAGCAAGAGCATCTCTCTATAGAATCCATCATATTCTAAATGTGGCTGTCCCAGAAAAGAAAAGGAGAGATCTGGCTAGAAAAAGCCTCAAAGGTTGGAATATCAGTAGTCACAGTGGGTGAAGGTTGGAATATCAGTAGTCACAGTGGGTGAAAATAGTATATAGGAAGGGAAGAAAGTTTTTCTGGTACTGAACAAAGGAAACAGTCATCGGAATCTGGGGTTCAATGGCCGGAAAAAGAAAAAGTCGTCGGATTGGTGAAACTGAAAAGGAAAGGCACAAAAAAGCCTCGAAAAGAGGCTGTCGGAAGAAAAAAGTTCGAAAAATCGCCGGAAAAAGCCACACGCGCCAACGCATGGTTGAGATCTCGCCGTAAAAGCAGGCCAGTTGGCGCGCGCGTGAGGCTCGGTTGCCGGAGAACTTCACGGGGGTTTGGACACGGGAAGCTTGGCTCTTGATGGAGGTGGTGGAGTCTTAGGAAAAAGAAGAGAGAGAAGAGTGGAGCATTTCAGTTTTTGAGTCGAATTTCTATTCTGACAAAATATATAGAGAGAGAAATTTACTATATCTAGGCTAACTACCGATTTGCCATTAAAAGTGTTTGGGTGTACTACTTTTGTTCACAACCATGATCATAATAGGAGCAAACTAAAACCGCGTGCAAGAAAGTGTGTTTTTATAGGCTATACTCCAAATCAGAAAGGGTATAAGTGTTATAATATGAATACAAAAAAGATTGTGGTTACTATGAATTTTACTTTTTTTGAATCCCAACCTTTTTTTGGCACTATCTTCGGGGGGGGGGGGGAGGAAGTTTGTAGAAGAAGAGCTGTTTTGCAATAATGAGGGAACAAATCAAAATAAAAAAGAATCAAGTTACCTGATAAATATGGATGAGCTAAATATGTATGATAATGATGTAGGAAATATAAGGAATGAAAATGCTATAGATAATAAAGGCTATGATTCTGAACTTGTAAAATCAAAAGCATGATCTGATTAACAACAAAAACGGTGAACAAACAAAAGAGTTGCGCGTTTACACGAGGAGAAACCAGAATCTTGGAAAACAGATCGAAAACTCTCTAACACGGTCAGTCATCTCTTTTTCCATGTAATGAGATTCCACATAGTACCTCAAACGAGTCTATTTTTGATACATCTCTTGTTCCTTCCTACAGCTAAAAGAAAAGATGTGAGAAACGTCACTAAACACCCCATGTCAAACTTTGTGTCATATAAAAAATTGTACCCTTCGTATTCAACTTTTCTTTCTCAATTAGCTATTTTTTGAGATACCAAAGAATGTGCAGGTTGCTTTAAATGTTCCAGAATGGAGGGAGGAAATTCTAGAGGAGATGAAAGCCTTAGAGCAAAATGAAACTTGGGAAATCATGGATCTACCACGAGGAAAGAAAACAGGGGGTTATAAGTGGGTTTTCATCATCAAATTCAAGTCAAATGGATCACTGGAAAGATATAAGGCGCATACTGTAGCTAAAGGGTTTACTCAAACCTACGGCATCGACTACCTTGGAACATTTGCTCCAGTAGCCAAACTGAATTCTATTAGAGTCCTCCTTACTGTTGCCGCTAATCTTGATTGGCCCCTTCAACAGTTAGATGTAAAGAATGCATTCCACAATGCAAAACTTGAAAAGGAGGTCTACATGGATCCTCCTCCGAGCTTTGAAAATCGATTTGGGACAAAGGTATGTACACTTAAAAGGTTTCTCTATAGTCTAAAGCAATCTCCTCGAGCTTGGTTTGAAAGATTTACTCAATTTGTTAAAGGATTGGGTTACTTGCAAGGACAAGCAGATCACACAATGTTTATTCGGCATTCACTACAAGGAAAAATAACAATCCTTATAGTGTATGCTGATGACATTATACTTACGGGAGATGACTCAATTGAGATGAAGAATCTAAAGGACCAGTTAGCATCAGAATTCGAAATCAAGGACTTGGGACCCTTGAGGTATTTTCTTAGCACGGAAATGGCTCAATCAGGAGGGAATAATGGTATCTCAAAGAAAATACGTTCTAGATTTGTTGAAAGAAACAAGGATGAGCGGATGCCGACCACAGAAACTCCTCTTGACCCAAACATAAAATCGGGAATAAAGAAGGAGATCTTATTAACAAAGGTCAATATCAGAGATTGGAAGGAAAACATACCTACCCATCGCACACTCATCCTGACATAGCTTTTGCGGTAAGCTTGGTTAGTCAGTTTATGAATTCTCCTCAAAAAGAGCATCAAGAGGCTATGTATCGAATTTGAGGTACTTAAAAAAGCTCGCCGGGAAAAGGGTTGTTGTTCAAGAAAAGTGAGAAAGGGAGCATTGAGGCATACGGCAGAAGGTCTACTTATGGATATTGTACATTTATTTGGGGAAATCTTGTGACATGGAGAAGTAAAAAACAATGTGTTGTGGCATGAAGCAGTGCTGAAACAGAGTACAGAATGGCTCATGGAATCTGTGAGATTATTTGGCTTAAGAAAATGATGTAGGAACTTAGAAGACCTCTAACTTTACCAATGAAGCTATACTGTGACAATAAAGCTGTCATAAGCATTGCCCACAATTCAGTTCAACATGATAGAGCCAAACATATTGAGGTGGATAGGCATTTCGTCAAGGAGATGCTTGAAGAAGGAAGTGTGTGCTTGGTATTTGTGCCAACAGATCAGCAGACATCAGATATTTTTACTAAGGGGTTATTCAAACCAAGATTTGAAAGTCTTGTGAGCAAGTTAGGCATGTCGGATATCTACATGCCAACTTGAGGGGTGTGTAGATTTGTAATATCTGATTACGATTGTGTAATCAAATCAAATCAAATCAGATATGTTGATTTTTAGTATCTGATCATATAGGATCAAATCATATCAGCTAAGTTAGGAAAGTTTTAGAAACTTAGGGATTAGATTAGATTAGAAATACCCCTTTGTCTGGAATCAAATTCCAGGGAACTATTTCCTTTTTTATTGATTTGTTTTCTCCTATAAATTGTGTATTCTTTGACAGAATAATACGTACTGTTTCGATACCAAAACTAACAATTATCATAAGCAGCACATCCCGCTCCTGATCATAAAACTAAAGCCTGATATTTTGGCTTCCCTGAAACGTCCCACAATAACCAACTTTATGAAATTTTGTTATATGTTCTTATCACATTGTGGATATCAGCTTTATGAACTTCCAAGCATCACTAGGCACACAGCCACTTTTCCTATTTTTGTGGTAGAGAGGTTCACGTAGAAGTTTCTCTGGAAAACGCTCAAGCTTCGGGATTATTCGGAATCCACGCGAGCCATCTAGAAGTGTTTTTCGTCGCTTTGTGAAGGAAATAGTCATCCAAGACCAAAGCGACAAAGGTAGGTCTTTCAGATTTAGAAGCTCCTATAACAAGCAGTAGACCTGTAGCAACTTATGATACAACAACTTCTTCTACATGTGCAGAAGGCTAGCAAAAGGACTCAATTTCCTTCCGATCGAACGTTCACCTTGATTCAAGAACTAAAGGAACAAAATATTGTTCTTCTCACATTCATCAATCAAAAAGAACCTGAACAGCATACCACGATCTATTTAAATCAATCACACCCACAATATGCAGCAAAACAGTTAAATCCAAATACTTAATGTCAAGACATAGGAACACCAGACAATATGAGCAATTGGTGAACCGGGTCATGTTCAATGTTCATTAGTTAAGGCACTCCATGATCATATTGTGATTAGAAAGAAGGACAATCCAAATCAAGAAAGAAGATATGGCAAAGACATAGAAATGATGATAGAACTAGAATAAAAGCAATCATAGAATTGCGATGGATTGTACTATGCAATTCCAAGCACAGTTGTGGCACATACCTGACTTAACAGCTTCCAGGATATGTTTGAGGATTTTGCAGAAGTTGCAGCTATATCAACGCACAGGAGAATCTTAAAAGAAAAGGCAAAGATGTCAGTCTACAAATTCATCCATGAAAAAAACGAGTGGCCATGTTGACATGCATAGAAACATGAAAATGAGGGAAAAGACACCGAGAGGATGAACATGGTCTCTTACAGCTGGTAGAGGACCTAACTGAGCACGTAAAGACGAGAAATCCAGTTCTTGAACCGGGGAAGTCCCATCAGCAGCACGGGAAACAGCATCTTCAACCTGACAAGATAATGACAAATATGTTTAGAATGTCTACAATCTGAAAGTTGTCTCTGCTACCCATAAAATGAGTTCACTTACTTAGACAACCATCCTCATTCTATAAACACACTAACACCATGCAACAACATTTATAGGATTATCTGAGAGGAGCAATGCATCAAAGCAAATATTTTTCCACTTTGATAAAAAGGAAAGTCTGCATTGTAGAGAATCCTGTTTAATTAAAACCTATTCATATCAATCAGTATTCACCAAAGTGTTGCTGTAGTTGATATTGCAGCTGATTCTGAAACCATATGAAGCACTAGTCAGGATACTTCTTTCCCATTAACCAAAATGAAAACACAGTCAATCCTTTAAAATTAAAACAACAGGAGCTTACAAGATGTCCATCACAGGAAGAGCGTATCATATCAAGAACCCTAACCTCACAAAACTGAAGTCCTATGTCTCTGATCATTATTAAATAATCTAAAAGGAGACTGGTAATAAGTCATGCCACAATTCTGACAAGAACTCTAAGCTCAGAAAGCTACTCGCATTTAGGCCAACCGCGCGCTCGGGGCGCACGGGAGGCCATTATCCGTCCCACGACACCACCGCGACCATGAGACTGGGTGCGGTGTGCGGGGGCGACGCGATGCGTGACGCCCAGGCAGACGTGCCCTCGGGCACCAGAAGCAGAGGAGGTTACCTTATCATCAAAGATCAATGAGAGTCAACATTATATCATGGAACGTAAGAGGGCTAAACAGGCCAAGGAAGAGGGAAACGATCAAGAGTTGTATCAATACCTGGAAAGTTGATGTGTATTTCTTTCAAGAATTCAAATTAGTGATATCACAAGAATTGTGAAAGATCTATGGGCAAACAGATGGGGGAAATTTGCATAGCTGGAAGCCAGCGGAACCAGGGAAGGCATTCTACTTATGTGAGACAGTAGGAATTGGGATGGTGAAATAAGTAGCTTGGGATCTTACTCTATTTCATGTAAATTCACTGGAAAAATCCAGGAGTTCACCTGGCATTTAACTAGTGTTTATGCTCCAAATGATAGAGAAGAAAGAGAAGAGGTTTGGTGGGAAGTTGGTGCAGCTAGGGGATTATTCAATCACCCCTGGACTGTATGTGGGGTTTTAATACAGTTAGATTTCCCTCTGAAAAGAAAATTGCAACAGATTCACTAGAGCAATGACTGATTTCTCTGAATTCATTGAAGACATGGGTTTAGTGGACTTACAACTGTTAGGAGGCAGATTGACCTGGAGAAAAGGAGATAGACACAACTCGGCAGCCAGACTTGACAGATTTCTGATCTCTGAAGACTGGGATAAGGGTTTTAGAAACATAAAACAGTCAACTCTTCATGGAGTGACTTCTGATCACACCCCATTATTGCTTCAATGTGGGAACTGGGAATCAACTAAATCCTATTTCAAATTTGAATTTTGAAAATTGGTGGTTGCAGACAGAGGGATTCAAAGACATGGCCAAAAAGTAGTGGCACTCATTTACTTGTGAAGGAAGGCCAGACTACATCTAGGCTTTCAAGTTGAACACCTTGAAAGATAAACTCAGAAATTGGAGCAAAACAATCCAAGGGAACATAGAGATGCAGAAACTCAACATACTCAATTGTTTAAGCTAGATGAGATTCAAGATCAAAGAGACCTGAATGAGGATGAAATACTTACTAAAGCTACCTTGTTAATGGAGTTTGAGGAAATTGCTAGACATGAAGAGGTGGCATGAAGACAGAGATCCAGGGCAACATGGTTGAAACAAGGGGATAGGAACACAAAGGTCTTTCATAGAACAGCCACTGCACACAGAAGACAAAACAACATTGATCCTCTAGAAGTAGAAGGCCAACCGATGAGGAACCCAGCTGACATCAAAAGAGAGATTATCACATACTATCGAAGGTTGTATGCAGAAACAGAAGAATAGAGTCCACAAGGCAACCTCAGAGTGTGTCCCACAATCACAGCCGAAGAAAACCAAATGTTGTAGAGTCCATTTGAAGATCAAGAGATATGGAATAGTGTCCAAGCATGTGCTGGGGACAAAGCCCCTGGACCTGATGGCTACTCCATGGCTTTCTTCACCCATTGCTGGGAGGTGGTCAGCAGTCAGCACAGATGTAATAGCTGTTGTACAGAACTTCTATGATAGAGGAATCTTTGAGAAAAGCTTCAATGCGACCTACGTAGCTTTGATCCCAAAGAAGAAGGGCGCCAAAGAACTTGAAGATTTCAGACCTATCTCCCTTATAAGTAGCATCTATAAAATAATTTCAAAACTACTTATTGAGAGACTCAAGAAAGTTGTGCACAAATTGGTAGACACTCAACAAATGGCCTTTATCAAAGGGAGACAGATTATGGACGCCATTCTCATTGCTAATGAGTGTATAGATGCAAGGATACGAAGTAAGAAACCAGGGATATTATGCAAACTTGACATTCAGAAGGCCTTTGATCATTTGAATTGGAACTTCTTACTTGGGCTCTTCGTGAAGATGGGTCAACTGGATCAAGTTTTGCATTACTACAGTAAGATTTTCTATCCTGGTAAATGGCTCACCAGCTGGCTTCATTCCATCACAGAGAGGGCTGAGGCAGGGAGATCCTCTCTCCCCCTTCCTTTTTATCATCGCCATGGAAGGCCTTAATGACATGTTGAAAAATGCTCAAATCAACAATAGGGTCAAGGGTTTCCACGTATGTCACAGGGCAGCCAGCAACCTGGAAATCACACACCTCCAATATGCAGATGATACACTGGTGTTCTATGATGCTGACAGAGAACAACTGAAGATGATGAGGGTGATATTTGTTCTATTTGAAGCTATTTCTGGGTTGCACATTAACCGGAGCAAAAGCCATTTATATCCCGTTAATGAGGTAAATGGACTCCAAAACCTGGCTAACATTCTTGGAGGAAAGATAGGGGAACTGCCGACTATATATTTGGGCATGCCTCTAGGAGCTAAGAGCAAGTCCAAAGGGATTTGGAAGGATGTATTGGAGAAGTGTGAAAAGAAGCTGGTTAACTGGAAAAGTCAATACTTATCCTTGGGAGGAAGACTAATCTTGATTAATAGTGTGTTGGATGCCTTACCTACTTACATGATGTCTCTATTCCCTATTCCTGTCAATGTGGTGAAACGAATATGTGCAATGAGAAGGAAATTTATGTGGCAAGGCAACAGCGACAACAACAAAATTCATCCGGTCAAATGGGATGCTCTATCAGTCAGCAAAAAGAAAGGAGGACTAGGAATCAGGAATTTGAGAGTACAGAATCACGGCTTGATGATGAAGTGGTTCTGGAGATATGGTTCCAATGAAAATTCACTTCGGAAGGAAGTAATCAAAGGGAAATATGGAGTAGAAGGAAACTGGGCAACCAAACATGTTAGTGGTCCTTATGGAGTAAGCCTCTGGAAGTCCATTAGAAACTTATGGCCAAAATTCAGAAGCAAGTTCAGAATAGGTAATGGTTTGAAAACTTCTTTCTAGGAAGACAACTGGCTAGGCCAAAATTCACTTAAGCAGCTATTCCCTGACATCTACATCTGAACCAGCAACAAGAAGCGACTGTGGGTGAAGTATGATCTATCCATGGTTGGAACCTTATCTACAGAAGACTACTCAATGACTGGGAAATAACCAGGATAACAGAATTTTACAAAACATTAGATCAGCTCAAGGGGACATCACTCTCTGAAGAATCTGTTCTGTCGCAAGGGAACAGGCAAGGTATTTTCTCAGTCAAATCAGCATACAAGGAATTCAACCTCTCTAATAACCAGATTGATTGCTGGCCTTGGAAGTTAATATGGAAAGTCGAAATTCCATATAAAGTTGCCTGCTTTACTTGGCTCTTGGCCAGAAAAGCAGTTCTGAATCAGGACATCCTCATCAGAAGGGGCTTTCACCTATACTCCAAACGATATCTATGCGGTGAAGAGGCTGAGACAATCAGCTATCTTTTTTGCATTGCAGGATTACAGAACAAATATGGAAGATTTTCATTAATCTGAAGGGGATCATGTGGGTAATGCCTAGGGATATAATGGACGTCCTAAGATGCTGGAGCAATTACGGCACCTTAACCAATAAGAAAGAAAGATGGAATATAGTCCCAGCTTGCATTTGGTAGACAATTTGGTCAGAGAGAAATCAGAGATGCTTTGAAGACAGAAGTAGCACCATACAGAAATTGAAAATGAACTGTTTAGTTCTTTTCCACTTTTGGTGTAAACAAAAGTGTATGGAAGATCCAGAATCCATCATTGATGTCCTATCTGTAGAACAGTAGGGATTTAAGATCTTCCTATACCATCTTCTGAAAATTTGAAAGACTGCACCTCCTTGGTACAGTTGATATAAATACAAAATTGTTACCTTCTCCAAAGAAAAAGCAGCCACCAACTATATCCAATTTTAAGGACAAACTAGAAAATATATGTAAATAACATAGAAGTTCCACACGGGATATTAACTGATACACATACAACCAACAGATAAGGAACATACAGATGCTCTTCCAAAGGCGCTATCTACCCATTCAGCTAGCTCTAGTGTAGCTTTGTCTTCTGGAGGCAAAGAGAAACGGTTGACAGCCTCTTCTCCAATATCATACTTCGCCCTTTGCATACAGCTGCATCAACACAATTAAGAAAATATGCTTAACCCAAAAGTTGACCTCACATCTATAGGTGGTAAGAGTGCAGGTTAAGGAGCAGCTTGATAACCTAATTTAGCACTTAAAACCGTAGTCCTGATTTGGATGTACAAGGGAAAGCAATGGAGACAAAGTTGCAATGGCATCAGATTGTACTCCTCAGCTCTTTCCTAGGACTGGTAAATCTATAACAAATTTTAGGATGCAGGCTATTCCAAACCTGAATTTGATACACAAACTTAACTTGGGTTCTAAATGTAATGATAATGGCAAAATGACATGCCAAAGAATCTAAATATCCAAATGAAAACTTTAAAACAATGATTGGGATGGCTGAAGACATCTATAAATCCCTTTAGATGCCTCTTCATAATAGACACGAGATACTATTTAACCCAGTCAGCTATACGTGCGTCAAATATTTGACTGACTCTGATATCGTATGAAATACTCTAAGAATCCAACTGTAACTTCAAGGCAATAGTTGGGAAGGCACAAGACTATTTATTTTACAAGGCTAAGATCATTCATCATGCGAAAAGTTCCTACATACAAGCAGTATATAGTACAAGACTATTGTAGGCCATTTTGTACGTTATATCCAATGTGTGACGCTATATAACTGAATATGTCCAAATCTCTAAAACACCAAATTCCTTAGTAATTATAACATGGGAAAGAATGGAGGAGACTTACAATGGGAGGGAGAGAGCTGAGATAGGCAAGTTGATGTTCAACTGAACTAAGGGCTGAAAGGTAAGGGGCAAGTCCAGCAGGAAAGGCAGCAGTGGAAACTAAGGGGATGGGGACTCACAATGCAAGGATAGAAATTAACTGAGGTGGAGGATAAGAGATATCCCCAAAAACAGGAAAAAGGTTACGGCAATATGGTAACTATATCATCCTAGCACGATTCAACCCTACATTGACATGACAATTCTGCCAGAGCATCAAACGGATAAATTCAAGCCATTGCTGTAAAATTGAAACTAAGATTCAAATTATCTTTCCAGCATAAAAATTAAAATGTTTAACCACCATCTAAAGGGAAAAACATTTAACATTAGATACAATGTAGGCTCGACAAGAACTCTCAAGGCAACAAGAGATACAACTACTGGCCTGTAAACAAGAGACACAGAATTAGAAAGAGCTACCTTCAACCCTAAATATTTCTAGGTTAAATTGATAGAGAGGTACACTTTCTGAGAAAATTTTATAATGCATTCCCAATAATCAAAAATGAAATAAGAGAAGGCATACAGTGAGGACAACTGGAACAACACTTTTTCTAAGGTTTTTGACTCAGTTGTTGACATTTCTAAATTATATGCATTAAAAGGACAAAGTAGAAACACGAGTACTTACAGGTTTAGCAGTTTGGATGGGGCTGCACGTAATATCGTAAGAGCCTCCCTCCATCTCCACTGTCTTTCAGAGAATGGGAGAAGGCACTGCAAAATTGACAAACGCCATTCCCAGTCCTCAATAAATCTTTTGGCATTCATAATGCTCCATTCTATGGCTTCTTTAATACCAGCAGACATATTTACTTCCCCATTATTCTCCTTCTCTGAGTTTGAAGATGGTAGATATTGCCGCAATATATCTAATAGTTGCCCTATAAACATTACAACAGTCTTATTTCGCCCATCATGAGTTGCATCCTCCAATTGTTGCTCCCTCGATATATTGGATGATTCAGATGAGCTGCTTGATGAAGCACACGGTGTCAAATTGAGAGAAAGGCCATCCATGTGCAGAAGAGAGATGATAATGTTCACCATCAGTATCTGTGATTGCATGGGGAAAAAAAGCCTTTTGCTGTAAGTAATACACGGACTAATAAAACAAATGCAAGGGGCAAGACGGAAATAGCCAACTTCAGAAATCATTCCTCCAACTTTGGAAATCAAAAATCAAACCACAAAAAAAAATTCTGTCATTGCAGTAGTATCACAAATCATTCAATGGAAGTTGCTTGTTTCCAGTACCACCTTCGCTCAACTGGGAGAAAGATATTTCTGATGCTAGCATGTACCTTCTCCAAAATACTTCTGTCAAACTTAGCAAAAGAAAATCAAAGGGGATATGGAATGGAGTAGTAGAGAAATGTTAAAAATTAGTTAGTAAGCTGGAAGAGCCAATATTTATCCTTGGGAGGAAGACTAATTCTTATTAACAGTGTTCTTGATGATATGCCTACTTACATGATGTCCTTATTTCCAATGCCTGCAAGTGTAGTGAAAAGACTTGATGTTCTGAGAAGAAATTTTCTTTGGCAAGGCAGCAAGGAAAAGAATAGAATCCATCTGGCCAGGTGGGATATCCTTACAGCCAGTAAGAAGGAAGGGGGAAGGGGGATCAGAAATTTGAAAATTCAGAACCAAGGCTTGATGATGAAGTGGTTATGGAGGTCTGCTACAACAGCACAATCTTTGTGGAAGAATGTAATCAAGGCAAGGTATGGGATGGAAGGAAGTTGGACAACTAACTCTGTAAATAGTCCTTATGGGGTAAGTTTGTGGAGGTCTATCAGAAATCTATTGCCAAAGTTCAGTAACAAATCCAGTCTCAAAGTTGGAAATGGAACAAAAACATCTTTTTGGGAAGATAAATGGCTTGAGAAAAGAATACTGAAGCAACTTTTTCCTGACACTTACAATCTGAATCAACAACAAGGATCAACTGTTGGAGAGGTGTGGACAGATCAAGGTTGGAATCTCACTTATAGAAGACTGCTAAACAATTGGGAAATTCAGAGGTTGACAGCTTTCCATAACACCCTAAAACAATTCACAGGGACATCCAACACTGAAGATCATGTGATCTGGCAAGGGGGTAGACAAGGCAAGTTCTCTGTTAGATCACCCTACAAGGCGTTCAATCACTCTAACAACCAGATTGGTTGTTGGCCTTGGAAGTAGATATGGAAAGTCAAAATCCCATACAAAGTTGCCTATTTTACTTGGCTTTTAGCAAAAGAGGCAATATCGACACAAGATAATCTCATCAAGAGAAATCAGTTGTGTTCCAGATGCTATCTATGTGAAGATCATGCGGAGACAGTCAACCATCTTTTTTTGCACTGCATAGTTACTCACCAATTATGGAAGATATTCATCAACCTGAGGGGGATTCGGTGGGTCATGCCCGGGAGAATTCGGGAAGTTCTAGCAAGCTGGGAAGAGATGGTGAGCAATCCAGTCAGAAAGAGAGATAGAAGATTGTCCCCGCTTGCATATGGTGGACAATTTGGAAAGAAAGGAATCGAAGGTGTTTTGAAGGCAACCACAGTCCTATACAAAAGTTGAAGATGAGTTGTCTAGTGCTCTTTTATTTTTGGTGTAAACAGGAGTATTTAGAAGAATGTGAATGTATCTTTGATGTCTTAGATTATTCATGAGTTTTTCAGAGGACTAGAATCTCTTCTGGTACTCCTTGTAATTACGGATGGTTACACTGGTTCAGTGTAGTCCACCTTCTAATTAATATAAATATGTTACCTTTTCAAAAAAAAAAAAAAAAAAAAAGACAGACAGACAACTACATAAGAAATTTTCAGGTAGTAGACACCTTGCGGAAAATGTTGTTGATGGCATCAAGATGGTTCTTCAGATCTTTCAGGTAGCAAAAGTTGAATTGGCCATTTCCTACTCCCTCATCGATATTCTTTTCCATCTCTCCAAGTGCAAGGACAGCAGATTCCAAAGCATAACGCATGTGCATGAGTTCAATGTCCTCCATCCTACCAAAGTACAAATGGAATAAATGGAAAACATATGCAGTAAGTTAACCTACTTTCTCCATACACATTTTAGCCATTAGAAGTTTGATCCCAGACTAAGAACAAAGTGTAACATTTTAAATAATCATGTTGCAACCCTTCAAAAAAAATAATCATGTTGTAACATTAAGGACATTAATACAAGCTCCATCTGCTCAGTAGTAATGCATCGATACAAGCACAGCAGCTCTATAATTACTTAATAAAAAAATGAATGAATAAAGAAGCAGCTATCTCTACAAAGTTATGCTTGCTGCCCTACAATTCAGACGAATCTAAAGTATCTACATGCATGATATAAACGTAGAACTGAACCTAAGTCATACAACACATTGCAAAAGAATGAGTCACCACACCTCCTCCAGGCTGCTAGATTGGAAGTAATTGGCTGCATGCTAATCAGTTCAATAGCATCTTGAAACTTAATGCTTGGAACCACATCAAATAACACCTAGAAGATGGCAAAGAATTACAAATCCAAAATACTATCAAATGCAAAAGAAAAGAATTAAATCAGCCATATTAATATTGAGCAGGTGTAAGAAAGATACCATTTTAAGATATATGAAACGCAAAGTCATAATAGTAGCAAAGAGATGGGAGAGAGAGAGAGAGAGAGAGAGAGAGAGAGAGAGAGGAGAGAAGTAATCTGTGCAATAATCTACCAAAAATATTGTTTGCTGATCTTAAACTTAAAAATTTCTGGCTCTTGGATTGGTTCCACTCGTTGTTCTATTTTTTCTGGTGAATTTAGCAACGTGATGTGAACATGTACCAGTTGTTAGCACTCTTCAATTCCATCTGTGGTCAGACTATGACCACTCAAATTATAATGAATCTTTAGAATTTGAGGATAATATTATATTAAGAAGAGAGGCGACGTATTAACTTGATCATCTTCTTTCGTAATAGTATCATACAATCCATACACGCTATCTGCAGATGCAACCTCAGATTCAATGAGCAGGCAAGTAAGGTACCGAGTAAATGCAAATGCATTTCAATGAAACTCAAGCCAAATTTGTAAGTAAAACATATTTATAAAATAAAAATAATAAAAAAAGGAAAACTATATAGAATTGAACAACTGAACAAGTGGGATATTAAATACCTTATCAAAAACAAGTGGGACATAAAATAAGCTGCTTACCTTCAACTAAACAACAACACACACAGTGATTTCCCACAAGTGGCGTCTGAGGGGGGTAAGATGTACGCAGCCTTATACCCCCTAACCCTGGAAGGGAAAAGAGGTTGTTTCTGATAAACCATCGGCTAGAGAAAGCATGACAGTAAGCTTTCTCTAGCCGATGACAGTAAGCTGCTTACCTTCAACTATTATTAAAACGAAACCAAAAATCTGCGAAACACCCCAGCAGTGCAAACAGTAATGTTCTACTGTGGAAGGACAGCATAGAGTTTACCCGCAAAGGACTCTGTACAGATAATCTTTCCAGCACAAAATTTTCAACAAAGGGATCCCATTGCACATCTTCATTTCCTTGTTGCATAAACTCTTTACCAGACAACAGTAGCGAGGACTTCAAACTCCATGACTTGCCAGAATTCGCGCATGCTACAAAAGAAGCAAGATCAAGCTGATAACACAGGAGATCACAGAGATGTTCGATGCAAGATACCTGGCAAAAGTAAAGGTAGTTTAAGTAAAAACCTACAGATTTATCTGCTCATGAAAGAACATAACAAAACTTGAAAAGGAATAACATTAGACAGGAAAGGAGAAAAAAAACTGCAGTCTGCCCCATCTCTATCATTACAAAATCATGGGAACTACCTCATTTGATCTATTTCCGTAATGTGGAGAGTCTTCCAGGCGAAGAGCTTGTGATTTACTTGTCCACAGAAGCTGCATCAGTTTCCTTCTTAAACCCGTTTTACCAGACAAAAGATCCCAACCGAGGACTGCTACAAGAGGCTGAAGTCGGGGCAACAGCAAAAGAATCTATATAGAAAAGGATACAATAAATTTTTTATTCAAAAAAAGGGTAAAAAGGATAGAAGTTAGTTATGCAATTCATTGTCCATCAAAAATTGAAGTAACAAGTGAGTTTACATCAGAATGTGCCGTTCTTTTTTTTTTCTTTTAAAGAGAAGTATCAGAATGTGACTTCTTATGCTCAAAGCAAATGAATCTTTAGCTTATATATGGGATTTTGCATATAAAACGCAGAAGGTGTAATTGTGAACAGTACATCACTGCCTTCTTGCAGTTCCTCCTTTCTCACAGCAGACAGGGCAGTATCCATGATACATTCCAGTACATGCAAGCCACGAACACGAGCATAATGGTACATTTCTCTCATGCAAGAAGTAATAGCAGTCTCCAGCAATGAATTTTTGTTGTTTAAAGTCGTCTCAGAATTCAGTTCTCGGACAAAAACTTTGAGACGCTGAAGAGGAAGAGGAATCTGCTCGCTTTCAGAAGCTTTGAGACTCTCAATCTCTTCCAAGAGCATTTCATCGTGAATGACCTGTAAATACTCCAGAAATCAACATTCAGTTCCACTTATTAAGGGTGTATAAGTGTGTATTCTTAAAAATAAGTATGCGGGTTATCTGCCCAAAGCTAGCATCGATTTAGATATTCACTCAGACAAAGATGAGATCATACAAAAAAAAAACAGAAGTTTGTAGACGGTAGTTCCCAACATAGCAGTGGTTTTAAAAACGAAGAGCACAAAAAAATGAAAAGACTCATGGGGCTTTAAGTGAAAAGCAAGAAAGGGTACACTTCTTAATTTTATGGAAAATACAAAAGTACTAGTATAAATGCATGTAATATTATAACATCAAATAAAATTAAAATTACTAATAACAACAATTTTAATCTAAGCATAATCAAGTGTAACTCCAATGAGGCCCAAAAAACATAGAGTCAGTCAAAAAAATAATTTTCAATTTCCAACAAATCAACTGCATTAAAGAATTAGTTTTACAGCATTTTGTGTGCTACTAAATTACTTTGATACTGCACTAAGGTAATAGAAGGAGAAGCAAAAAAGAAGCTAGAACCACAAGTCGTACAAGAGGACTCACACACTAGGAGAAGTAAAAGAAGAAAGAAATGAATTAAAAGAAAAGGGGAAAAAAACAGAGAACAGAAGCAGCAAAGAATAGGCATTATAAACTCGAGAATAAGAAGAAGACAACGAGGATAATAAGAACACCACAACCATACATGAGAAGAAGCATTTGAGAGAAGTCCTAGTATTCAGATGGAAAAAGACCATTTTTTCCTCTTTTCCTTCTTTCTTTATATCTTTGGAAAATTAAATTCAAAAGAATCAACCGTTTTCATGATCATTTTGCACCTTACGGCCCAAAGCACATCGCTTCACCTATGAGGTGTGTTGCTTCAACCATGAGGCTATAACTCTCTGCTTTCCATACTGCATCAGTTTACGCAACAAATTGGTTGGCTTTTAATAACACTGCAACATAGTGTTTTAGGCAAGAAAGCATAGCCCTGACAATACCTAGGAGAATCACACAAGAGGAAGAAATTCCTCAACAGGTTCACTGAAAGCTATAGGTGAGTGAGAATGAAAGCTGACAACCTGAAGATGTCAATGTTGGGTGATACCGTCTGGCTATACAATTATCATTGGAAGCGGAAGCTAACAGACTTCTATGTTAGGGACAAAGGCTGGAATAAACATTCAAGCATGGCGAATCAGTAGCCTCACTGTGAAGGGGGTAGGCTGGTGAGCTTGGTTGGCTACCTATTTACTTTGATTTGGTGTCTAGATCTATTAAGGTAAGTGGGGAATCTTAGGGATTTCCAAAGCTGGAGATCAACATGGCCCCCAAGAATCTTTACAGTAAGAGTCTTAATAGGGGCAAGATTCCAATTCTATGCTAGTTGAAGATATGGATTTCTGCAGAAGTTGCAGAAGTTGGCTATTACGGAAGCGGAAAACTGAAATAACAACAAGCCGTATCAGGGGGCCCATGTTGAAAAAGCGTCTCAACTTAAATTGTGGATGATATATGTGGTACGTGATGACAAGGTAGATCAACACCATCATCTGAAAAGCATAGTGTGAGATTTTTAACCAGTTTGGCTTTTAGGATAAATATGAAGAAATTTGACATAAATCCAACAAGCAAGGTGATATTGAACCATTAGTAGAATTCCTCGATTGTAAGCTTAGCTCCCTTCGACTGACTTATGTGGGACTACCTTTAGGTGCAACTTCCAAGGACTGTGTTGCATTGAATCCAATGGTTGAAAGAATCGACAAGAAGTTAGTAAGGTGGCAAACGAAACACTTATTACAAGGGGAGAATAAAACACAAATTAGAAGAATTATGTGATATATCTACTCGGTATATGTCAAAAAAAATGCAAAGTGATCTCAATAGCAAAAAAGATAGAAATTTTGTAAGGGAATTTTATGTTGTACACGAGTGGGAAGGTGAAATGAGTACAGTTTCATTAATTAGGATAAAAAAACTTATCTTTTGGTGAAGGCAAACAAGTTTATTGACTTGAAAAAATACAAGCCGTATACCAAAAAAGTAGAAGCCTACACAAAATTATGATTCTCGACAGAAAACACTCAATCTTCAATACAAATAAGAACTTCATGGGTGCACCAAAGGCTAACTAAGAATAATAGGTTATTCCTTCTAGGTTCAAAGTCATCTTCGATTCCCCAAAAAGTTCTCCTATTTTTGTCCTTCCACAGGATCCACTTGATGACTAGTGGGTAAACATGTCATGTCTTATGTCTTCCCTTCTTCTCCTAAAGGCTCAGATAGGTAGCACATCCAACACTAAATGTGACATCATCCGCTGCACCCCAAACTAGTTCAAGACAACCCATCACAATGGCGTAGTTACCTGATAAAGAAATAAGAGGTGATCCACATTTTTGCATGAATATATGAACATAAAGCACTAGCTAACATATGTAACCATCCTCTTCCTCAAGTTTTCCACATTCAAATCGCCCTCATTGTTGTCAACCAAGGAAAGAACGCCGTTCAAGGCACTTAGGAATCCAAACCCATACATGTGGGAACCCCATGACCTCCTCCCTCACCCAAAGCTTGTGCTAATTAGAATAAAATTACATCAGCTATGAATTTTGGGGTCCTAGGGACTAGGGCTTTTAGGATTTTCAATAAAGCTCTACACGGGGAATTGAAAAAGTATGGACTTCAAACAGTAGTGGAAGACCATTCAGATCACTTTGTCGCATTTCTGAGGTATTATAAGAAAAGTGTAGGACGATTTTTTTTGAGGAATTTTAGAGATAATGCAGGCAATGGTGCTAGAATCAATTTTTGGAAAAAGAGATTTAAAGCAAGCAATGGTGATACAATCGATTTTTGGAAACAAAGATTTGCGTAAAGCTTCAGTTTCAATATTTCTGGCCAAAACACAGCACAGTCATACAGCTGATTATAAGTTCTGGATTTTGTTAGTGACGATATGTTGTCTTTTTTTCTGTAAACTTTTCTATTTGTTAGTAGAAAGAATCACCTTTTCCCGTGAAAATTATAATACCCTTTTCCCAAATTCAAGAGAGAGCATTTAATCCTTCTAAAACATTGCAAGCCGTCTAAATTACTCCTCCAATCTGATGAACAAGGCAGGTATTAAGAGTTAAAATTTGAATAATTATCACTCCTATATTTAATCTTGAAAGTATATAAAGCACTGGTTTCAAATGTAAACATAGTAGAACAGTTAGTTGATAGGATTCCAGTCAAGTAAAAAAAATATAATTAGTAGTTAGCTTCTATTAGCCCGGACCCCACCTTGTGGGAATATACTGGGTTGTTGTTGTTGTAGTTAGCTTCTATTAGATCGAACTGGTAGAAAGAGACAAAATTTCATCTAAGGAAAGATGTCAATTTTTTGGAACAAACTAAAATGGGGGAAAGGCCAACTTTTTAGGAAAAAAATAATTATAGTGATTCTTGATTTTGCATATAGTATTACATTTTAAAGAGGAATTGAACATAACCAAGGATTTGGTAGACCTAACTTAACTGATAAGGGGGGGCGGGGGGGTACATAACCAAGCAAAGATTTTATATTTTTCGGTAGTGTTCAGCCAGCTTTCACACATATCGGCTAATCCACGGGTTGCATGCTACCTCCCACCAACACATGCATCGGGAAACCCTGTCCGCCAAAGTTAGGAAGATGAGGATAAAACACCTAGTATTTTCTGTCTGTTGAAAATTTGAACCTCAGTCTCCCATGGTCCATTCCAGCTTCATTGACCGCCATGCGACACCCTTGGGCCCAATCAAGCAAAGATTTAATAGGGAAGCACTATACTAAGCAACTACCAAAAGCAATACAACATTTAAGTACACAATCTCAGATACTGAAGGCTGTAAAAAAATTATGTGAGAATTCCACATACAACGACAACAACATACCCATACTAAGAAAAACCAATATTCAGAATCGACTGTAGTTTCAGTAAGAAATATCATCACCACCTGTATCATCTTAACAAGAGGTGTACAACGAGATGAAAGTGCTTCCCCATAAACTGATAAGAATTTGCCTCGCATCTCGAACCAGGCATCTCCATAATCGTCCTTTCCAGGTAACACCCTCCTGAGTAGATCTCTTGAGACAGTGCTGGATAACAGAGAACAAGAATAGGATAACGTAACAGGGACAAGAACAGCACAGGAAATAAATTGAACACCAAAAAGTAACACAGTTTGCTTCCTTCCTATATCACAAGCACGTCCAACACTGTCCATTCAGTCATTTTGTAAGGTGGTCAAAAAATTAAGTTTTCCAGTGTTCTCCATCCACGTAATCTACCTGCATTAGATAGGGGTAAAGTCTAGATTACCCTCCCCGACCCAGACCCCACCTGTTGGGATCAAACTGGGTTTGTTGTTGTTGTTGTCCATCCACATGATGGCAGAAATAGAATATATTGCATATTTGCATTTTATTCTGGTGCATGAAAAGAAAGTTGACCATCCATCAGGAAACGCAACATGTTGATCTGCATTAGCTTAGGACAGAACTAATAATATTCGAGAAAAAACATATGGTCATGTCCATTAACCAAATATGAATCACCTGCTCAATCCTAAAATCCAGTGGCATAACAGAAAACATTAAAAAGATCCATAGTTGTAATAAAAATGGAACTCTTAGGCACTCTTCATATTAAAACGTGAGCAAGCTGTCCTTTGGAATAGTTAAGGTGTGTGACGGGTCCAGAAACTACCGCCATCATAAAATAAAATAAAATAAACTCCTTTGTCAAAGCAGCCTTTATAAAACAATCCGCAGTAATGAAGTAATCTTAATCAAGGGGTTGTGAGCGGCTGGCGGTGTTTGGCGCGAGTCGAGGCAGAGGGAGGCCCAAGAGGTATTGGGGAGGACATGGCTAGAATGCGGATTTCCGAGGATATGGCCCTTGATAGGAAAGTCTGGAGGTCTAGTATCGGGGTTGTAGGATAGGGGCTTCTAAAATTTTTCGTAATTCTGTCCCGGGGACGGGGGGGTGTTGTTTGGTAAGGCTCTCCATAGATGATCTGTGTATTGTATTGTGCCCCCTTATAGTAGTTACTGGTCGATATTATTGCATGCCATTTTATCTATGGTTTATGTTAGATAATTATTTATGTGATTTCTGTTGGAGTTACTAATGCTCTTTTGTTTTCCTTCTCCTTTTCCTTTTCCTTCTCCTTTTCCTGAGCCAAGAGTCGATTGGAAACAGCCTCTCTGCCCTTTCGGGTAGGGGTAAGGCCTGTGTACGTATTACCCCCAGACCCCACCTTGTGGGACTATACTGGTTAGTTGTTGTTGTTGCTGTTGTTTACTCCCACTGCCCTTCAATAAGGTAAGTAGCTTCATAAAGATATGCAAAGTCTCCACCTCTCTTATTTCATTGTGAGTGTAAGTATAACTCCTTCTTCTCATTTTGTTGGACCTGCTTTCTACTTTAGACCAATTCAAAAATATGACTTTTGCCTTAAAATAGAAAACTATAGGGGTATCAAACTATTGAGTCATACCATAAAAGTGTGGGAGAGGGTAGTAGAAGCGAGGGTGAGGAGGACGGTGTCTGTATAAGACAACCAGTTCGGGTTCATGACGGGTCGTTCTACTACAGAAGCTATCCACCTTATTAGGAGGTTGATGGAACAGTACAGGGATAGGAAGAAGGATTTGCACATAGTGTTTATTGATCTGGAGAAAGCGTATGACAAGGTTCCTAGATAGGTTATTTGGAGATGTCTAGAGGCTAAAAGTGTGTTGGTTGCTTACAATAGGGCGATTAATGACATGTATGATGGAGCTAAGACTCGGGTTAGGACAGTGGGAGGCGACCCCAAGCATTTCCTAGTTGTTATGCGGTTACACCAAGGATCTAGCTCAACCCATTCTTGTTTGCTCTAGTGATGGATGCACTGACACACCATGTTCAACGAGAGGTATCCTGGTGTATATTATTCGTTGATGACATTATTCTGATTGACGAGACACGGAGTGACGTTAACGAGAGGCTAGAGGTTTGGAGACAGGCCCTTGAGTCAAAAGGTTTCAAGTTGAGCAGGACGAAGACGGAATATCTTAAGCGCAAGTTCAGTGCCGAGCCGAGGGAAGCGGCATGGACATGAGGCTTGGATCGCGGGTCATTTCCAAGAGAGGCAGTGTCAAGTACCTTGGGTCAGTTATCTATGGGGATGGGGGAGATCGACGAGTATGTCACACACCGTATAGGGGTGGGGTGGATGAAATGGAGGTTAGCATCTAGAGTTCTGTGATAGGAAAGTGCCTCCGCTACTCAAAGGTAAGTTTTATGGGGCAATGGTTAGGTCTTCCATGTTGTATGGGGCTGAGTGTTGGCTAATTAAGAATTAACAGAAAATGAAAGAGCAGAAATGAGGATGTTGGGGCGGATGTGCGGGCACACTAGGATGGATAAGATTAGGAATGAAGATATTCGGGATAAGGTGGACGTGGATCCTATTGATGACAAGATGCGGGAAGCTAGACTCAGATGGTTCGGGCACGTTCAGAGGAGGAGCTTGGATGCCACGGTAAGGAGGTGCGAGCGGGTGGCGTTGGTGGGTACGAGAAGAGGTAGAGGGCGGCCTAAGAAGTGTTGGGGAGAGGTGATCAAGCGTGATATGGCGAGACTTCAAATCTCCGAGGACATGGCACTCGATAGGAAGCTGTGGCGGTCGAGTATTAAGGTTGTGGGTTATGAGGTAGTTGAGCATATTTAGTCTAATAGTGTGAGGCTAGGCTGATAGGATTTAGTCTTAGACTGCTGGTGGTTAGTGTTGTGTTTACACTACTCTTCCATTTACATAGTTTCAGGCCTTATTTACTAGTCTCATCTATTTGTTGGTTCTTGTGTTGTTATTATTTCCATGATGATGCTGATATATTCTCTTTTTGTCTTTTCGTCTTCTTGAGGCTTGGTTCTTTCGAAAACGGCATCTCTAACCCAACGGGATAGAGGTAAGGTGTGCGTACACACTACCCTCCCCAGACCCCACTTATGGGACTACACTGGGTCGTCGTTGTTGTTGTTGTAGCGTAAAATGGAAAACAGTATTCGCTTAAAAAAGAAATTTAATAATGAATATTCTCCTTGACAATGTAAATTAATATAAAGTGTACTACTATATACTAATTTCAAATTTGATATCGTTACCTTTTTTCTTGTTACAACTATGTTTTCCCTAGAAAACTTGTATGCACCTCCATTATTTCACCAGGTACTTACTACTTGCTTCCTCCCACAAGCTCAGGTATCACGTAGCCCTGCCTACCAAGACTTCGGTAGATAGGAAGAAATCACGCAACATTTTCACCTCTTTTTCTGCTTGTTTTGGAAGCTTGAAACGAGAGACGAGAGGTGACTATGAGACAACCTTGCTACTTGTAGGATTCGAACCCTAGTCTTCCAAAGTTTTTTGTCCAAATTATTGACATGTCAATATTAACTTTTTTAACCTTTTTTTAGAATGATAACAGATACAGATACAAACTAGATAATATATTTAACATGCTTGTTCCGATAATTCTCTCTATGTATCTCTCGTTCCCTTCCCGTAACGCTAACAACAATGACCAATTCAGCCGCTGGCGACCACCCTCCACCCAGGTAAGTCTCATCTCTCCTCACTCCTCCCCATCATCCCACGCCCCCCCTCCCTCTCTTCCCCATCTCTGTCACCCCACCTCTCCTCATTTCCGTCTTGTCTTCTCCCCCTTTCACTGTCCGCGAGGCGCCGGCGACGTCTCTCTTTTACGCTCTGCAGGTCGTCCTCTTTCCCCCTTCGTTTCACTTGACCAGACTAGTGTGCGCGTGGGGTGCGCTCTTTCACTCCAGAGTGAACAAGGCAGCAGACTCCGGCGAGATATGGACCAGTCGACGAAGAGTGGGAACAACCACAATCAAGTTTTAGGTCTGTTTGCAACGCCGTGGTCACACGCAAACCATACCCGTTTTCAAGCCAGGTGATTCATTACCTAGCAACTCCGGCCAGTTCTTTGACGGCCACTTCTGGCCCCACCGTCTCCGGCGACGGTACCGGGTTCTACGTTCCTGTCTCATTACACTTTGTCTTACACACACTTTGTTTAAATTTGTTTCATTGTTCGTAGTGTTTTCTATACTAGTATTGTGCTTTATAGTTGTGGTTTATTTGTATTGTTTAGATCCTTTGTATTTGCTCAGGGCCCTATTAGCATTGTCCAAGATATTTAGTTTCACATATCTTGCTGATCCTAAGTCTTTAATTCATACTTAGTTAAAAAAAATAATAAGGTTTATACTTAGTTAAATTGTTGTCGTCTTGGTACCTATTAATTTATTCACTGTATTAGTATGCTAGTATTTGCAACTTGTCTTCTTCTAGTTTGGTTTGTTGCCTTGTGTGTGTTACTGATTCCCCTTAGTCTGCCATAGGTATAGTGGTTGTATTCTGGGATGGTTGAGTGAGGTCATGTCTTCAGGGAGAGCAGGGGTAGGGCGGGGTGTAGGGCGGGAGGTAGGGGGCGGGTCGGGAGGCAAGTAAGGTAAAGGGAACAAGGGTGTCCATTGGTTGAGATTGGGTCATGGAACGTAGGTACATTGACGGGTAAGTCTACCGAGTTGGCGAAGATCCTCCATAGGAGGAGGGTCAATATAGCATGTGTCCAAGAGACAAGGTGGGTAGGATCGAAGGCGAGGGACGCGGCGGGTATAAACTTTGGTACTCAGGATACCAGAAGGGTATGAATGGAGTGGGTATCATGGTGGATAGGTAACTTAGAGAGTTTGTGGTTGAAGTTAGACGGGTGAATGATAGATTGATGATTATTAGGTTTGGTGGTTGGAGAGTGCATTCTAAACGTCGTTAGCACCTATGCGCCGCATGCGGCCTAGATAAGGAGGTTAAACGGCATTTCTGGGAGGGGTTAGAGGAGATTGTACGCAGGTTTCGCCTCCCGAGAAGCTATTCATAGGAGGGATTTCAATAGTCATATTGGGTCGACCGCAGGTGGTTATGGCGAGGTGCATGGAGGCTTCAGTTTTGGGAAGAGAAACGGAGGAGGTACCTCGTTGTTGGACTTTGCTAAGGCTTTTGGGTTGGTGACTGCGAACTCTACCTTTCCGAAGAGGGAGGAGCATTTGATTACTTTTCAAAATGCGGTGGCAAACACTGCGATTGACTATCTCCTCCTAAGGAGGTGTGACAGAGGGTTGTGCAAGGATTGCAAGGTGATTCCGGGTGAGATACTCGCGACGCAACGTAGCTCTTGGTGTTGGACGTTGGTATTATGTTAAAGAGGAGGAAAAGGTCTGCTCGAGGAAGACAGAGAATCAGGTAGGAAGCCTTAACTAAGGATAAAGTCCAAGAGTTGGAGGGGCGGTTGTCGGCTATGGGAGCTTGGAAGAGCATGGGTGACGCAAGCATTATATGGTCAACAACAGCAGACTGTATAAGGGATGCTGCAAGACAGGTGTTAGGGCGCTCGACGGGCGTCTCTAGCGGGAACAAAGGATAATGGTGGTGGAATGAAGTCCAAGGTAAAGTGGAAGCAAAGAACGCGACATACTTGAAGTTAATGGGGAGCATAGGTGAGGAGAAGAGGCGAGCGTGCATGAAGAGGTATAAGGTAGCTAGGAAAGACGCTAAGCTGGCGGTCACGGAGGCTAAGACTGCAGCTTATGGTCGTATGTACGAAGAACTGGGGAAAAGGCAGGAAGAAGAAGTTATTCAGACTGGCCAAGTTGAGAGAGAGGAAGGCTAGGGATTTGGACCAAGTAAGATGCATCAAGGACGACGATGATAGAGTATTGATGAAGAACCCAGATTAAGAGGAGATGGCAGACTTACTTTCATAAACTTTTGAATAAAGAAGGGGATCGAGATATTATGCTCGGTAAATTGGAGTATTCTGAGAGTCACCATGACTTTGGGTACTGCAGGCGCATCAGGGTTGAGGAGGTCGTGGGAGCTATGAGTAAGATGAGTAGGGGTAGAGCGACCGGGCCTAACGAGATACCAGTGAAATTTTGGAAGTGTGTGGGGAGAGCAGGTTTGGAGTGGTTGACTAGGTTGTTCAATGTTATTTTTGAGGCGAAGAGGATGACGGATGAGTGGAGGTGGAGTACGGTTGTTCCATTGTATAAGAACAAAGGTGATATCCAGAGTTGTAACAATTATAGAGGTATCAAATTACTGAGTCATACCATGAAAGTGTGGAAGAGGGTGGTTGAAGCAAAGGTGAGGATGGGTATCCGACAACCAGTTCGGGTTCATACCGTGTCGTTCTACTTCAGAAGCTATATACCTTGTTAGGCAGTTGATGGAACAGTACAGAGATAGGAAGAGCACAAGCGTATGACAAGGTTCCTAGAGAAGTTCTCTGGAGATGCTTGGAGGCAAAAGGTGTGTTGGTTCCCTATATTATGGTGATTAAGGACATGTATGATGGGGCTAAGACTCGGGTAAGGATAGTAGGAGGCAACTTGATAGTTGATATGTTCTGGTTGTTATGGGGTCACCAAAGCTCTACGCTCAGTCCGTTCTTATTCGCCTTGGTGATGGACGCGTTAACACACCATATTCAAGGGAGGTGCCATGGCGCATGCTATTCGCCGATGACATAGTTATGATTGATGAGTCACGAGCCAATGTTAATGAGAGGCTAGAGGTTTGGAGACAGGCTCTTGAGTCTAAGGGTTTCAAACTGAGCAGGACGTAGACAGAATACCTAGAGTGTAAGTTCGGCGCTGAGCCGGAAGAAGTGGGTAAGGATGTGAGGCTTGACTCACAGGTCATCCCAAGTAAAGGCAGCTTCAAGTTCCTTGGGTCGGTTATTCGAGGAGGGGGGAGATCGACGAGGATGTCACACACTGTATTAGGGTAGGATGGATAAGTGGAGGTTAGCATTGGAGTCCTGTGTGACAAAAGAGTACCACCGATGCTCGAAGGTAAACGCTATAAAGCGGTGGATAGACCGGCCATGATGTACGGGACTGAGTGTTAGCTTGTTAAGAACTCACATATCCAGAAGATGAAAGTGGCAGAAATGAGTATGTTGAGGTGGATGTGCGGGCACACTAGGATGGATAAAATTAGGAATAATGATATTCGGGAGAAGGTGCGCATGGCTCCCATTGATGACAAGATACTGGAAGCGAGGCTCATATTATTCAGGCATGTAAAGAGGAGAAGCCCATGTGAACAGCTGGTTGTGGAGGGCACGAGAAGAGGTCGAGGGCGGTCTAAGAAGTATTGGGGAACGGTGATCAGGCAAGACATGGCGAGGCTTCATATCTCCGATGATATGGCACTTGATAGGAAGATGTGGAGGTCAAATATTAGGATTGTAAGTTAGGAGGCAGTTTAATCTTGCCTTTTGATAACAGATACAAACTAGCAGTATAATAAGTTCTATTAGTCTAACTCAAAACAATAATCCATGCAAATATTTTACTCCTTGATCACAGTTAAAGTCAGCCTAGGGTCTAAGATAGTACTAACTTCCCACAAATCCACTGCAATTATGCATCACTAACATAAGGACATGACAGAGCATGGGATGCAGCTCTTCTAGCACTTATGTGGACTGTATGGAAAGAACATAATAGGAATGCTTCTGATGAAGTATAACCTCTTATCCCTTATTTCTTTTTGGTGCACCCATGAGGTTCCCATATGTAAAGAAGATTGGGTGTCTTTTGTAGAAAATTATAGCTTTTTGTAAGGTTTTCTACTTGTCTGATATACTTTTCAAACATGGGCGTGTATTGCCCCTACTTTTAATGAAAATTATTACTTTATCAAGAATTATGTTTCACTTTTGTGCGGAGTAACTCCTAATACCCAACTACGGATTTCATATTTCAGCAATCCATGGAACAATGAACTTACAAATCACAGGTAACAGTCACTTAACAATTTATTTACAATGATAACAAATATATTAAAGTTATGAACTTATCAAATAAGGATGTAAAACCATGATTCTACATACCGATATTCCTCCTCATCGACCCCATAATCCAAATGTAGAAAACGAATATGCAAAACAGCTCCATCCACATCATTATTCAGTAGGCAGACCCTCATAGCATCCAAATGTGCAATTTGAACGGATTTTTGCAGTGATTTAAGCACCCTATCCTCAACCTCCTTATGCTTCACTACCGTCCTGACTGTGATTGCCATACCCGAATCCTCATTCTCAACCCAACCAACTTGTTTCTCTATATTTAGAGACAAAACATCAAAGATATCTGCATTTTCCAAAAATAGCTTCCTCAAGCACGTCATTTCCTCTTCCTCCACTAGAATATCTCCCCCTGAATTTCCCTCACTTTCTACTGTGTCATCCATTTCAATCAAATCCGGCCTCAAGCGCCTCAAACCAACATCAGCAATTTTCACCAAAACCCTCAAACTTTCACTTAAACCCTTCAAATCTTCATTAATATCCAAAGCATCTCCATTTAAATCCACATTTTCGACAGCTTCTTCGTCCAATTTCGAACTAGAGATGCTTTCTGAAACCCTTGAAATCACAGTTTGTAAGTACAAACAGAATTCAGCCCTTAATTTAAGAGTAGCGGCATCAAAAGACCAAAGTTGGGAAGTAGGTTCATTAAAATGGAGGAGCTCAAGGGTGCAGAGGAAAGTGAGAAGTGCAGGAGAAGGGCAAGAGCGGGACCAGATAATCGAATCTAATCTTCCGCCATGTGCAACAATTGTTTGAAGAATTGCTCGAGAGAGTTCAGGATTCCGAGCACGAAGACTCCGCAGAGTGGCTCGGAATGGCTCGAATTGAGCTAAGAAAAGATGGTTCGCGCTGACTTTACACAGCAGCTCTGTGTCTTTGTCTTCCATAGTTAAAAGTTACACACAGTCAAACGCGTACTATAAGCCGATTCATGTGATAAGCAAACAGAGAGGAATTGAGAAGAGATAGAGAAGATTAGGGTTTTTGAGGTAGAATTTTTCTCAAAGATTCTTCTGGAGATATTTCATGGCGAATTTGATCGGTTACAACGGTTGAAAAAACAGGGGAAAAGGTTGACAAGAAAAAGGAGGAGTTTATATAGAGTTCGACGGCGAGGCTGGTACATTGGGACAGGAGCACTTTGCTAGGAGAGAACGCCGTCGTTTAGAGTTTTCTTACCAGATTGCTGCGCTGTCCACTGCCACAAGTCACACTCTTTTTCGTTTTGGCCCGTTTATTTCGTGACTAGATGATATATCTATGGACGGACCTAATTGTTGCTCCTTTCTCTTATTTTCTTTTTTTTAATATTTTTTTGACTATTTTTAATTATACATTTTATTTATTTTTAGGAAAAGAAAAAAAGAAAATATATATTTGTGTAATAATGTATAAAATTACATTTACCTGTATTTTTTAATTTATTGCGTTATGTGTACTTTAATTTTTATGAAAGCGTATTACTATATCACTTTGTTATAGTTGTCGAAGTCCGACACTTTTTTGTACAAATATTATACAATACTTCAAGTACAATATAGAGTATTTCTACGTAGGTTCTACACATATCTATTTAAAAAAATAGTTATGCACCACCAAACATAAAATTGATGGTAAAAAATAATTGATAAGTCAATTAAAAAATAATTCATGATGTATTTTTTTCATTGTTTAAATTGAATATATATGCTTCTACTCTTTTGTATTTTCAACAGTGTTAATGTGTTGATTTTTCTTTTTATATTAATCAAAATTTGAATAATAAAACATATATATTTTATTTTCAAATAGTTGACGATTTTTTTGTTCTATGAAATAATAATTGTATTTTTTAGTTACCCAAAAATTTTACAAGAAATTTATATTTTATTCTAGTTTAATGACATACCTGAATAATTTACTAAAAATAAAATTATTTTTCAATCACTCTAAATACTAATCAAATTGACCTTATAGAAGCATTACAATCATTTTCTAGTAACATTTTACATGATTGAGATACTCTATGGTGTAATATAACTTTCTTTACCATAATTATTTGTTGAGATTTTTTTAAATAGTTAATTTAATATTTATGTAATTTAATATTTATATTATATTGAATTCTTTATTTAATACACATGAAGTAACCAATTAACTTTAATCATGGAGGAAAACGTACAATCCTGCATAATGATACTTCTTATGTTGCATAATATGTAATAGAGAATCCGAAATTAATTGTCTAATATTTTTCAGATTATTCTTACATAATTTTGTATAGAGGGAATCATTATAAACAATATTCAATATTCTATAATAAAAAAAGAACTTGATACTATATTTTATTTTTAAATATTTTTTCCTAATTTTATAAAGTGTTCCAATTAAAATTATAATTTAATAAGGACTTGTATAAATAATATCATTTGACACTAATATAAGAACACCCTAATAAAAAATTGTGTAATTTATTTGCACTTTTTTGTTGTTAAAATATAGTCAATAAATAAAACAAATGAAATAATATTTCTTAAGGAGATAATATAATTGCTATATATAAATGTATGTAGCCATTGTATACTTTTTATCAAATGAACGTTGAATTATAAAATTATCAAACATATGCTTTTTTAATTAAAAGTACTAATTAGGAGAAAAAAATAAAGTAAAAATAGTCTGCGTTTAAACAAATTGAAGAGTAACATTAATTAAGTAGTGCATTTAAAGAAAAAGATAGTTAAGGTTGAATGTGAAATGAGTTCACAAGAATTCATTGGTTTGGGCTATGTTACTTTTGGATTTTTTCCTTATTACAAACCCAAAATCAATCTTTTAAGCTTATTGTACAAGTAAACATTGTAGTTATATTTTTTAAATGACCATAATGCCCTTGGTCAACCTCCTTTCTCTTTTCTATATAATAGAAAAATTGACCCTGCGTTAATCTCAAACAAAAAAATCAAAAGGCGATGTGCTCTTGATTCGTTGAGTCTTTATTTAAATAGTATAACAATAATAACTATACCTTAGTCCTAAACAAAATTAAAGTCTATGTTTTAAACATTACATTTTGTAGTGGATGATGTAGATAACTTTTACTATTTTTTACCATTATAGTTATAAGTCTCACACTTCCATAACCTCCCGTGATCTTCCTCCAGGATCTTAAATGTTGAATGTCATGTTTACGGTATTCTTTTGTATGCCTCTATGTAGTCCAATAAATAGAAGGTTTTGGTACCACATTGTACATACTTGAAAAACACTTGAAGAAATAAGAATCCCTTCGCTTTTGCTCCCTATATTCTTATCTATTTTCTTGTTTTATATTATTACTTTGAGCTAAGTTTCTTAATATGTTATGAGCACGAATTGCTTATTTCAAAATTATGTGGTAAGTGTTCTTTAATTTCTATGGCTTTATCCATACCATTTTGGCGGCAAGGTAACTTTATTTCGATTTTTCTTCATAATGGTAATGTTTATACAATTGAACTAGATACAAATATTAAATTTTATGTTCTTTTAATCCTAAGAAATAAATCTAATATGAAGTTGATCATTGGTAAAAAAAAATTTTTTTTACTTCATTCATCACAGAGGTGTTTTTAGTGTTTTGCAGAAATATATGGCATCTTGATCGGAATGCTTAATAGTACATAAAGATGATGATTAAAGAAATGTCTTAGCCCAAAATTATAGCAATAATTATGAAGGTAATATTTTAAATGGTTCTAGTCTATTATGACATTGGTTAAGGGTGAGACAATAGGTTCAAGTTCCAGCGCACCATAAGGTAAGACATCGGGTTCAAGTCCTAGTGCACCGTAATGATAAGATATTGAATTTCGTTCCAATGCAAGGCATTAGGTTTGAGTCAATGCACCATATTGATGGTATAATGATGGCTAAAGCAAAAAAAAATATTCTTCATGAAAAAACATGAAGTTTGTCCCACTTGATTTGCTTCATTCTTGAAGTGAATATGATAGCAGTGCATAATAATGAAGACAAATGGTTGACTAATGAACGTAGGCGTGCCAAAGACCAAAATAATTATAGTCATCATTATGATAATTATAAAAAGGAGAACAATAAGGATTTTCAAAATAATTCTTCAAAGGTAAAGGAATTATGTATCAATATGGTCTTTAAATATGAGGCCCGCTCAGACGATTTGTGATAAGCATTGTAAATACAAATTCATTCCTGAAGTGAGTATGAAAATATAATGTGATACAAATTACGCACAATAATATATTTGTGCATGGTTGAATAAATACTACATCTCACCTCAACGGAAGGTTTGAGAGAAAGAAAGATCATGAACATTACTATGTGGTTACACTAATATGTCATTAGTCGTGTACATGTGGTACGCCAACAATATTTTGCTTTTCGTTATAAAAATTTATTAAAGACAAAATTTAAGCAAGAAAAGATTTTGCTTATGATGATTTTGACCATGAAAATTATTAAGATAACATAATTTTCTTCGTGGAGGACAAATTCACCACTTGAATGGTATTATAAAAGATCTTGTAGAGCAAAATTATTGAGAGCTCTAGAAGAACAAATTTGTTACTACCCGAATAAATAAAATTATTCACGGCATTGATGGTAGTAAGTCTAAAAAAAACTTTTTGAGTTCCAGTTGTATTGGATGGCATATTGAGACTATAAACGAAAGTACGATTGATTATCTTCATATTACTATAATGTCACGACCCCAAATCCGGTCATGATGGCGCCCAGCACACTGCTAGGCCAGCCTGACCAATTAACAACAATCACGGAGCCATAAGCTCACTTTATCCAATTTAAGCATACGGAAATAATTCAACAGTGATAGATACATATTAAAAATAGGGAGCCAAGTCCCAACACGTGTCAGCTCCCATAGACCGAAGGGTCAAGAGTCATGAGCCTCTACGGAATATACAAGTGTAAATAGTGAATATAACTGTGCACAAGTGTGGGATGATCGGAACAAAATATAGACAAACTGGAGAATCAGGTCCTGCGAACGCTGGCAGCTACCTCGACTGTCCAAAAGCACTCCCGAGCCGCAATGGAATCAGCTCTGCTGTAATGTACCTGGATCTGCACACAGGGTGCAGGGAGTCGGGTGTGAGTACTTACAACTCAGTGGTAATAAAAGTAAATAATGCCGAAGGGAAGAAAACCACGCAAGGCACTATCTCTTGCTACACAATACAGAACTATCATAAAACTTCAAAACACTATCATTTTATTCCTTTTCAGCATATGTGAGAAGATTATTTAGAAATCTCAATTTTTAGCTACTTTCCTTCATTATAACATACCAATACCTGGGAGAATCTCAAGCAGTGCAAGTCAGCACTCAAATCAGCCTCTCGGGCTTAGCACTCTTAACAATTTATACCAGGAGATCTGGTCAATAAAGCAACAAATGCACATGTGCCAGTAAAGTATGAGTGCTAAAATGTTATGCCATGTAGTACACGTAAACCAATGTATGTATGCCATGCAATGCATATGACTGCTACGGCGTGTAGCCCGATCCTTTTGGGTACACGTGCTCACTAGGGGTGTCCAGACTCCGGAGGGGCTCCTACGGCCCAAGCACAATATCAATATCACACCTGCTGCGGCGCGCAGCCCGATCCATAAACCACTGCGGCGTGCAGTCCGATCCATGCATGTGTATGCATATGCTTACATGAATGTCATGCCCTAACATATGGCCCTCGGCCCCAATCAGTCTAACAAATAATCAAGAAAGCCCTACGGCAACAATATCATATTAGCTCACATCAAAAAAAATATTATTAAGACCTTGTTCAAGTTTTTCATAACCTTATGAAAATGCTGAATAGCAATAATTCCATTTTAAACCTTAAATTTAGAATAAAATATGCTCAGTGTTATCAAAACAGTGATACCAATCCTTGAAGGATTTAAATAATTGGCACGAAGCCCAAACGTGATAATTAGTCCAATTCATTTTAACAATTAGGTGTTATTATTTATTACGCGGGACAGACCAAGTCACGATCCCCAATGGTGCTCTACCCCACGCCCGTTATTCGGCATGCAAGTCACCTCAACACAGCACTAAGATGTGCAAGTCCGGGGTTTACTAACCCTCGGGACATCATTTACAAGAATTACCCACCTCGAACCGACGAAAACTCATGCCCGCGATGCCTTAGTTCCTCGAACCGGCATCCACGCACGTCAAAACTAGTCAAAATCAGTACAAATATATCAAAATAGGCTAATGGAACATAACCCAATCGAAAGAACTCGAAAAATATCAAAAATCACGAAATTTGGCAAAACCCGAGCCCCGGGCCCACATCTCGAAAAATTTTGAAACTCATATTTTCGGAATCCTCGTCTCTCTACGAGTCCGTACATACCAAGAACCCAAATCGGACCACAAATGACCCTTCAAATCCTAAATTTTCGTTTTTGAAAAGTTTATAAATTTTCTCCGATTTCTTCCATTTGATTCACTAATACTTGATGAAAATAACCATGGAATCATTAAATATAATCACTTTTGGATATAAAACACTTACCCCCATCCATATGGTGAAAATCGCTTCGAAAATCGCTTCAATCCGAGCTCCATAGCTCCAAAAATGAAGAAACATCTCGGATTGCCCCAAATTAAATGTCCAGCGATTTTCGCATCTGCGGTTACTGTTCACCGCAGGTGCGATTTCACTGTTCATCGCTTCTGCGAACTGTTCATCGCAGAAGCGGAAAATCACTGTTCACCCGCTTCTGCGGGTACTGTTCATCGCAGAAGCGAAAATACTAGATTTGCCCCAGAAAATTGCAGCAGCTTTTTATTTCACTAAAAATGCTATAACTCAATCATACGAACTCGGAATTCGACGATTCTTTTTCCTATGACTCCGTAATTTTGATACGGATCCAGTGGTTCAAACAAAACTGAATTTGAATCTCATTTGCTAAGTGCAACATCAATTTTACTCGTTAAACAATTAACTCATGTTTCGCCTCAAAAACCCAATCGCGACTTGATGAAATTAAACCAAAATTTTCGGATCAGTCCTATAATTAATTATTTAAATTCTCAAAGTCTCGAAATCAAATTTGGATCTCTAGAACTAAAAATAGACCTTTGGATCATTACATTTATGCTCAAACCGGAAAAAATCTTCCAAAAATGACCCGTTGGGCATCCGAATTTACCCCGAAGCCTCCGGGACCTCAACCAAAAGTACTAACACCTCTTATAACATCATTCAAACTTGTTCCAATCATCAAAAATCTATCGTTAACATCAAAATCGTCCTTTTTCAACAAATTCAAGCTGAAGTTTAACTTTAATTTCAAAAATTCACATTCGATCAAAAACCCAACCAAACGATGTCCGAATGACTTGAAAATTTGCAGGCATATCCAAAATCACCTAACGGAGCTACTGCAACTGTCGGAATTCCATTCCGACTCCCGGGTCAAAATCTCACCTATCGATCGGATTTCGCCAAAATTCAACCTTAGCCAATTCAAGCCTATTTCTACACCGGATCTCCAAATTCAATTCCGATTGCTCTCCTAAGTCATAAATGATCCCTCGAAACTAGTTGAATCATCAGAATCCGATTCCGAGCACTCTAACTCGATAGTCAATTCTAGGTTGACTTTCCATATTCAAACTTCCTACAAACATGCTATTTGCTTCATTTTTAATTCAATTCACTCCTAACTCACCCGATAGGTTCTAATACTGATATAGAAGCATAAGATATGTTAATGCAAGGTAACAGGGTGGAAATTTCCGTAACGACGGGCTGGGTCGTTACATTCTCCCCAACTTAAACAAACACTCGTCCTCGAGCGGACTCGGAGTTGTACTAGAAGCAACCCACTAGCCGAATGACCTTACCAAGCATAATTTCAGGCGATCATACGTCACCCTATCTCACATAAGTCCGAAAACACCATGTAGTCAAAATTTCACGGACCATCTGAACCATAAATCACATTGTACTTTCTGAAATCATATGCCCAATGCAAATCCCATGCCTATACTCAGGATACACTCGAATCCACTGCAATAACCCATATTCACTACTCCGGGTGAGATCATATGATGTATCGACAACCCATTCACTCGAGACGATAGTCTGTAATCACAACAACTGGCCACAATAACCAAATACTAGCCGGAATCACATATACTCACACTCATTATTGGCTCCAACGATCATTTCGATTATAACACACCGCACTGGTGATATGACACCTCAACACCGGCCTAAGCCACGACGAGCACAACATAGGCTCCAATAGAAACGCCCGAACACACTCGAATCATGACAGCTCAAATCATGATAATTGTCTCCAGCAAAAGAGCTGCAATTCAATTCCTCTGTGACATCATAACATAGAACTGAGATCGCGTCTCGCATTATAGAATTAGAGTACCTGAATCCTTCTCGAGAGGTCATAACATCACGTGGCCTTGCCAAGACTCGTGATTCTATCCCAACATTATTACTCATGAAGCACCTCAAGCCACTAAGCTCAAACGGTTAGCCACACACAGATCTAGGTCTTGAACCCAAGCAATCAACCTCACCCACGGTGAAACAATTAACGTATGCTATTAAATCCCGAAAGGACACAACCGATGTGCCACTCGCCAAGCGATACTCAAAACGGTCTTTTCCTCAGAAGCGAGGAAGTATTGTATACCAGGTAGCATATAACTAACTATATTTTCACAATATTCTGTTGCGGCGTGCAACCCATTCCAATGACATACCCGTGGTGGCGTGCCACCCGATCGAGATACCATACATGTGGCGGCGTGCCACCCGATCCACGCATAAATCTCGCAAAAAGGAAATGCATATCGAGTCGAATTTTCTCATTACAGCAAACATATATATATATATAGCCTCAAGCTCAGCCACACGAAACGCATCTGACAACGTTTCTCAATACTGGAACTGAATCAATGGTAGATACCTCTACACTGACATCCGCCACTAAGGTCCAACTGACAAAGCAATGCCTACCAGCCGTCCGCTGGTCCTGGGTACAACTACTCTGTTGGAGCATACTTTGATGCTCTCTGCTACGCAATTTGTGCCATTTTCCGACATAGCCCATATCACATTAGTCTAGACGACCCGGCTTATGTCAACCAGTCTGAAATAAGGTATCATAACCCAAATTCATCATATCAAGCTAAGAGCTAAACGGTGCTGATACACACGATATACAACCACCGCATAGGCGGATTACGAGAACTTCTAGTCTCCAACACATATATAACACATGAATCGCTATATCTGGTTCCACACTCCACCGTACGAATACATAACGCACATCAAGCGCCCATTCGTTCCACGAAAGCCATTCAAAAATTTCACTATGCCATCAACGACTCAATTATTACAGTCGATCCAACAAGAGAATACCACCATGCCATTAGATATTATCAGTTTACATTACCTTGTCCCTTTTGGACCATATTCCCTGCCAAGTTAATAGAATAGCAGTACCATTTTCTTAAATCATCAGAAAGATCGATTCTTAATTCACCTGCAGCTGTCCGCGTTGCTCAATAATTTTATTGACTTCCCATATATTATGAACTGATCTCAAAACCTAGAATATACCATTATCAACTTTCCATCACACATCGCATATGCCACACCACCCTAAGATAACATGGAAATACATATTCCTTTCCTACGCCGCAAACATCGGCGCACTCAACTCGTCAAGGGGCTTTCATGATCCCATATAGAGAAAACTCATTACACATTCCCAGCCTTGCATACCAACAGGAAAAATACACTCATTTTCAAACCACGGTATAACACATCGCAAACTCTTTCTCCCAATTACATTGCATAAATTAAACCGCCAAGACTGAGTCCTTATACCCATATCAAGTTACACAACTGCCAGCACTCAAAAGCTTTGCTGCACAATATCTGCAAGACTCATCACTTCAAACACATACCATGGATATAATCGCATTCCTTATCATACCGCTTCAGTTTATTAACAAGTTGTTCCATTTACCCAGTTTCCTTTCCGATTCATCTCTAATTTCATATCAGTCTTTACTGTAGTACGACAATGCCTCAACCCTTTTTACCACACAAGACTCCAACACAAGACCACACTGTCTAAGACCCATAGGCCACTGAATACTCTCCCAGTGTTCCCGGAAGTACCACGTTCTACCACATTTTATTTTGATGAACTTCCCGCGATTTTTAAATTGTTATCATTACTTCCCAATACGGATACGTAGAATCTCATCCTTCACATGATATAACACAAGCCTTGATCTTCTCTAACAAAACCGCCATCTTTAGCCACATACACAAATCTTAAGGCACCTGACTGTTACAAGCAAAATCTTGAACACTGCAAAACCATTCTCGGCATCATTCACCCTTATTCAGCTGTAATTCAACTGTCCTATTGAGTAGAACCACTCGTGTTTTGTTAGAACTCTGACATTGCAGAACATGATTACTTACAGATACAATCAGCTATCTTTCTTTTCTATACACCGAACATTCTCTACCAACAGTAGTTCAAAACATCCTAGTATTTCTTCACATCTACGAAGTGCCATAACCTTGTCAGAATTTTCCCAACATACTTAAAGACAGAATCAACATAGCACACAATAGTGCAATCAGTTAATCAATAGCAACCTCCCCAACTTAGCTCGAAGCCATTCATCAAAGCACTTTTAACCACTCATGTCATTATTACTCAAGTGATGCCGAAATGTTACAATGAGATTAAACTCAAGTCATTTACAAGCCTTGACATAGACTCGAATCATCAGAAACCTTAACCCTTTTGCAATTATTGCATTTATACACACACCACCAATAAGCCCACTCTCTTAAGGTGACAGAAATCTTTCTAAGTCCCAAATTTTCCAAAAATTTCGGCAGAGTTTCCTTTGTAATTTGGCCTATCCACCTGCCAGAGAATCACCAAAACCATCCTAGCAATACATTCACAGCTCAACAAGACATCACAATGTATTTCAACAACATTAAATCTCAATACTACACAATTCATATTATCATAATTGGTACATGAACATGCGTTGTACTTGCTCGAATCATAACACATATCAACTACCTTTCAATTATACATGAGAATCAATCCACCTATCTCGCCTCAATTTAGCATTTCAGCACAATACCTTCCACCAGGATACACATAGCATAATCATTTTAGTCTTCCCGAGTTTGAACTCGTTCCACTACACATAAGGCACTTATATTACTGAGCGCTCGATGCATACACAGACGTGCGGAAGGAATTTCAAAAGCATATCTCAAGCTGAATCAAGTACGCACGATAAAAATTCCAAGAAATGTGAAGCGTTTCCTAAAGGTTCGCAGCCTCCCGAGGATAAGTACAGGCGTCCCCGTACCGATCCACAAGACTCTACTAACCGGCTCAAGACTCACGAGGCCTAGTAAACCTAGGCTCTGATACCAACTTGTCACGACCCCAAATCCGGTCGTGATGGCGCCCAGCACACTGCTAGGCCAGCCTGACCAATTAACAACAATCACAGAGCCATAAGCTCACTTTATCCAATTTAAGCATACGGAAATAATTCAACAGTGATAGATACATATTAAAACAGGGAGCCAAGTCCCAACACGTGCCAACTCCCATAGACCGAAGGGTCAAGAGTCATGAGCCTCTACGGAATATACAAGTGTAAATAGTGAATATAACTGTGCACAAGTGTGGGATGATCAGAACAAAATATAGACAAACTGGAGAATCAGGTCCTGCGAACGCTGGCAGCTACCTCGACTGTCGAAAAGCACTCTCGAGCCGCAATGGAATCAGCGCTGCTGTAATGTACCTGAATCTGCACACAAGGTGCAGGGAGTCGGGTGTGAGTACTTCCAACTCAGCAGTAATAAAAGTAAATAATGCCGAAGGGAAGAAAACCACGCAAGGCACTATCTCTTGCTACACAATACAGAACTATCATAAAACTTCAAAACACTATCATTTTATTCCTTTTCAGCATATGTGAGAAGATTATTTAGAAATCTCAATTTTTAGCTACTTTCCTTCATTATAACATACCAATACCTGGGAGAATCTCAAGCAGTGCAAGTCAGCACTCAAATCAGCCTCTCGGGCTCAGCACTCCTTAACAATTTATACCAGGAGATCCGGTCAATAAAGCAACAAATGCACATGTGCCAGTAAAGTATGAGTGCTAAAATGTTATGCCACGTAGTACACGTAAACCAACGTATGTATGCCATGCAATGCATATGACTGCTACGGCGTGTAGCCCGATCCTTTTGGGTACACGTGCTCACTAGGGGTGTCCAGACTCCGGAGGGGCTCCTACGGCCCAAGCACAATATCAATATCACACCTGCTGCGGCGCGCAGCCCGATCCATAAACCACTGCGGCGTGCAGTCCGATCCATGCATGTGTATGCATATGCTCACATGAATGTCATGCCCTAACATATTCCCATCCATATTCCTCCTCATCGACCCCATAATCCAAATGTAGAAAACGAATATGCAAAACAGCTCCATCCACATCATTGTCCTACGAACGCTGGCAGCTACCTCGACTGTCGAAAAGCACTCTCGAGCCGCAATGGAATCAGCGCTGCTGTAATGTACCTGAATCTGCACACAAGGTGCAGGGAGTCGGGTGTGAGTACTTCCAACTCAGCAGTAATAAAAGTAAATAATGCTGAAGGGAAGAAAACCACGCAAGGCACTATCTTTTGCTACACAATACAGAACTATCATAAAACTTCAAAACACTATCATTTTATTCCTTTTCAGCATAAGTGAGTAGATTATTTAGAAATCTCAATTTTTAGCTACTTTCTTTCATTATAACATACCAATACCTGGGAGAATCTCAAGCAGTGCAAGTCAGCACTCAAATCAGCCCCTCTCGGGCTCAGCACTCCTTAACAATTTATACCAGGAGATCTGGTCAATAAAGCAACAAATGCACATGTGCCAGTAAAGTATGAGTGCTAAAATGTTATGCCACGTAGTACACGTAAACCAACGTATGTATGCCATGCAATGCATATGACCGCTACGGCGTGTAGCCCGATCCAATTTGGGTACCCGTGCTCACTGTGGGGGTTCAGACTCCGGAGGGGCTCCTACAGCCCAAGCACAATATTAATATCACACCCGCTGCGGCGCGCAGCCCGATCCATATACCACTGCGGCGTGCAGTCCGATCCATGCATGTGTATGCATATGCTCACATGAATGTCATGCCCTAACACATTCCCATCCATATTCCTCCTCATCGACCCCATAATCCAAATGTAGAAAACGAATATGCAAAACAGCTCCATCCACATCATTATTCAGTAGGCAGACCCTCATAGCATCCAAATGTGCAATTTGAACGGATTTTTGCAGTGATTTAAGCACCCTATCCTCAACCTCCTTATGCTTCACTACCGTCCTGACTGTGATTGCCATACCCGAATCCTCATTCTCAACCCAACCAACTTGTTTCTCTATATTTAGAGACAAAACATCAAAGATATCTGCATTTTCCAAAAATAGCTTCCTCAAGCACGTCATTTCCTCTTCCTCCACTAGAATATCTCCCCCTGAATTTCCCTCACTTTCTACTGTGTCATCCATTTCAATCAAATCCGGCCTCAAGCGCCTCAAACCAACATCAGCAATTTTCACCAAAACCCTCAAACTTTCACTTAAACCCTTCAAATCTTCATTAATATCCAAAGCATCTCCATTTAAATCCACATTTTCGACAGCTTCTTCGTCCAATTTCGAACTAGAGATGCTTTCTGAAACCCTTGAAATCACAGTTTGTAAGTACAAACAGAATTCAGCCCTTAATTTAAGAGTAGCGGCATCAAAAGACCAAAGTTGGGAAGTAGGTTCATTAAAATGGAGGAGCTCAAGGGTGCAGAGGAAAGTGAGAAGTGCAGGAGAAGGGCAAGAGCGGGACCAGATAATCGAATCTAATCTTCCGCCATGTGCAACAATTGTTTGAAGAATTGCTCGAGAGAGTTCAGGATTCCGAGCACGAAGACTCCGCAGAGTGGCTCGGAATGGCTCGAATTGAGCTAAGAAAAGATGGTTCGCGCTGACTTTACACAGCAGCTCTGTGTCTTTGTCTTCCATAGTTAAAAGTTACACACAGTCAAACGCGTACTATAAGCCGATTCATGTGATAAGCAAACAGAGAGGAATTGAGAAGAGATAGAGAAGATTAGGGTTTTTGAGGTAGAATTTTTCTCAAAGATTCTTCTGGAGATATTTCATGGCGAATTTGATCGGTTACAACGGTTGAAAAAACAGGGGAAAAGGTTGACAAGAAAAAGGAGGAGTTTATATAGAGTTCGACGGCGAGGCTGGTACATTGGGACAGGAGCACTTTGCTAGGAGAGAACGCCGTCGTTTAGAGTTTTCTTACCAGATTGCTGCGCTGTCCACTGCCACAAGTCACACTCTTTTTCGTTTTGGCCCGTTTATTTCGTGACTAGATGATATATCTATGGACGGACCTAATTGTTGCTCCTTTCTCTTATTTTCTTTTTTTTAATATTTTTTTGACTATTTTTAATTATACATTTTATTTATTTTTAGGAAAAGAAAAAAAGAAAATATATATTTGTGTAATAATGTATAAAATTACATTTACCTGTATTTTTTAATTTATTGCGTTATGTGTACTTTAATTTTTATGAAAGCGTATTACTATATCACTTTGTTATAGTTGTCGAAGTCCGACACTTTTTTGTACAAATATTATACAATACTTCAAGTACAATATAGAGTATTTCTACGTAGGTTCTACACATATCTATTTAAAAAAATAGTTATGCACCACCAAACATAAAATTGATGGTAAAAAATAATTGATAAGTCAATTAAAAAATAATTCATGATGTATTTTTTTCATTGTTTAAATTGAATATATATGCTTCTACTCTTTTGTATTTTCAACAGTGTTAATGTGTTGATTTTTCTTTTTATATTAATCAAAATTTGAATAATAAAACATATATATTTTATTTTCAAATAGTTGACGATTTTTTTGTTCTATGAAATAATAATTGTATTTTTTAGTTACCCAAAAATTTTACAAGAAATTTATATTTTATTCTAGTTTAATGACATACCTGAATAATTTACTAAAAATAAAATTATTTTTCAATCACTCTAAATACTAATCAAATTGACCTTATAGAAGCATTACAATCATTTTCTAGTAACATTTTACATGATTGAGATACTCTATGGTGTAATATAACTTTCTTTACCATAATTATTTGTTGAGATTTTTTTAAATAGTTAATTTAATATTTATGTAATTTAATATTTATATTATATTGAATTCTTTATTTAATACACATGAAGTAACCAATTAACTTTAATCATGGAGGAAAACGTACAATCCTGCATAATGATACTTCTTATGTTGCATAATATGTAATAGAGAATCCGAAATTAATTGTCTAATATTTTTCAGATTATTCTTACATAATTTTGTATAGAGGGAATCATTATAAACAATATTCAATATTCTATAATAAAAAAAGAACTTGATACTATATTTTATTTTTAAATATTTTTTCCTAATTTTATAAAGTGTTCCAATTAAAATTATAATTTAATAAGGACTTGTATAAATAATATCATTTGACACTAATATAAGAACACCCTAATAAAAAATTGTGTAATTTATTTGCACTTTTTTGTTGTTAAAATATAGTCAATAAATAAAACAAATGAAATAATATTTCTTAAGGAGATAATATAATTGCTATATATAAATGTATGTAGCCATTGTATACTTTTTATCAAATGAACGTTGAATTATAAAATTATCAAACATATGCTTTTTTAATTAAAAGTACTAATTAGGAGAAAAAAATAAAGTAAAAATAGTCTGCGTTTAAACAAATTGAAGAGTAACATTAATTAAGTAGTGCATTTAAAGAAAAAGATAGTTAAGGTTGAATGTGAAATGAGTTCACAAGAATTCATTGGTTTGGGCTATGTTACTTTTGGATTTTTTCCTTATTACAAACCCAAAATCAATCTTTTAAGCTTATTGTACAAGTAAACATTGTAGTTATATTTTTTAAATGACCATAATGCCCTTGGTCAACCTCCTTTCTCTTTTCTATATAATAGAAAAATTGACCCTGCGTTAATCTCAAACAAAAAAATCAAAAGGCGATGTGCTCTTGATTCGTTGAGTCTTTATTTAAATAGTATAACAATAATAACTATACCTTAGTCCTAAACAAAATTAAAGTCTATGTTTTAAACATTACATTTTGTAGTGGATGATGTAGATAACTTTTACTATTTTTTACCATTATAGTTATAAGTCTCACACTTCCATAACCTCCCGTGATCTTCCTCCAGGATCTTAAATGTTGAATGTCATGTTTACGGTATTCTTTTGTATGCCTCTATGTAGTCCAATAAATAGAAGGTTTTGGTACCACATTGTACATACTTGAAAAACACTTGAAGAAATAAGAATCCCTTCGCTTTTGCTCCCTATATTCTTATCTATTTTCTTGTTTTATATTATTACTTTGAGCTAAGTTTCTTAATATGTTATGAGCACGAATTGCTTATTTCAAAATTATGTGGTAAGTGTTCTTTAATTTCTATGGCTTTATCCATACCATTTTGGCGGCAAGGTAACTTTATTTCGATTTTTCTTCATAATGGTAATGTTTATACAATTGAACTAGATACAAATATTAAATTTTATGTTCTTTTAATCCTAAGAAATAAATCTAATATGAAGTTGATCATTGGTAAAAAAAAATTTTTTTTACTTCATTCATCACAGAGGTGTTTTTAGTGTTTTGCAGAAATATATGGCATCTTGATCGGAATGCTTAATAGTACATAAAGATGATGATTAAAGAAATGTCTTAGCCCAAAATTATAGCAATAATTATGAAGGTAATATTTTAAATGGTTCTAGTCTATTATGACATTGGTTAAGGGTGAGACAATAGGTTCAAGTTCCAGCGCACCATAAGGTAAGACATCGGGTTCAAGTCCTAGTGCACCGTAATGATAAGATATTGAATTTCGTTCCAATGCAAGGCATTAGGTTTGAGTCAATGCACCATATTGATGGTATAATGATGGCTAAAGCAAAAAAAAATATTCTTCATGAAAAAACATGAAGTTTGTCCCACTTGATTTGCTTCATTCTTGAAGTGAATATGATAGCAGTGCATAATAATGAAGACAAATGGTTGACTAATGAACGTAGGCGTGCCAAAGACCAAAATAATTATAGTCATCATTATGATAATTATAAAAAGGAGAACAATAAGGATTTTCAAAATAATTCTTCAAAGGTAAAGGAATTATGTATCAATATGGTCTTTAAATATGAGGCCCGCTCAGACGATTTGTGATAAGCATTGTAAATACAAATTCATTCCTGAAGTGAGTATGAAAATATAATGTGATACAAATTACGCACAATAATATATTTGTGCATGGTTGAATAAATACTACATCTCACCTCAACGGAAGGTTTGAGAGAAAGAAAGATCATGAACATTACTATGTGGTTACACTAATATGTCATTAGTCGTGTACATGTGGTACGCCAACAATATTTTGCTTTTCGTTATAAAAATTTATTAAAGACAAAATTTAAGCAAGAAAAGATTTTGCTTATGATGATTTTGACCATGAAAATTATTAAGATAACATAATTTTCTTCGTGGAGGACAAATTCACCACTTGAATGGTATTATAAAAGATCTTGTAGAGCAAAATTATTGAGAGCTCTAGAAGAACAAATTTGTTACTACCCGAATAAATAAAATTATTCACGGCATTGATGGTAGTAAGTCTAAAAAAAACTTTTTGAGTTCCAGTTGTATTGGATGGCATATTGAGACTATAAACGAAAGTACGATTGATTATCTTCATATTACTATAATGTCACGACCCCAAATCCGGTCATGATGGCGCCCAGCACACTGCTAGGCCAGCCTGACCAATTAACAACAATCACGGAGCCATAAGCTCACTTTATCCAATTTAAGCTTACGGAAATAATTCAACAGTGATAGATACATATTAAAAATAGGGAACCAAGTCCCAACACGTGCCAACTCCCATAGACCGAAGGGTCAAGAGTCACGAGCCTCTACGGAATATACAAGTGTAAATAGTGAATATAACTGTGCACAAGTGTGGGATGATCAGAACAAAATACAGACAAACCGGAGAATCAGGTCCTGCGAACGCTGGCAGCTACCTCGACTGTCCAAAAGCACTCCCGAGCCGCAATAGAATCAGTCCTGCTGTGATGTACCTGAATCTGCACACAAGGTGCAGGGAGTCGGGTGTGAGTACTTCCAACTCAGTGGTAATAAAAGTAAATAATGCCGAAGGGAAGAAAACCACGCAAGGCACTATCTCTTGCTACACAATACAGAACTATCATAAAACTTCAAAACACTATCATTTTATTCCTTTTCAGCATATGTGAGAAGATTATTTAGAAATCTCAATTTTTAGCTACTTTCCTTCATTATAACATACCAATACCTGGGAGAATCTCAAGCAGTGCAAGTCAGCACTCAAATCAGCCTCTCGGGCTCAGCACTCCTTAACAATTTATACCAGGAGATCCGGTCAATAAAGCAACAAATGCACATGTGCCAGTAAAGTATGAGTGCTAAAATGTTATGCCACGTAGTACACGTAAACCAATGTATGTATGCCATGCAATGCATATGACCGCTACGGCGTGTAGCCCGATCCTTTTGGGTACCCGTGCTCACTGAGGGTGTCCAGACTCCGGAGGGGCTCCTACGGCCCAAGCACAATATCAATATCACACCTGCTGCGGCGCGCAGCCCGATCCATAAACCACTGCGGCGTGCAGTCCGATCCATGCATGTGTATGCATATGCTTACATGAATGTCATGCCCTAACATATGGCCCTCGGCCCCAATCAGTCTAACAAATAATCAAGAAAGCCCTACGGCAACAATATCATATTAGCTCACATCAAAAAAAATATTATTAAGACCTTGTTCAAGTTTTTCATAACCTTATGAAAATGCTGAATAGCAATAATTCCATTTTAAACCTTAAATTTAGAATAAAATATGCTCAGTGTTATCAAAACAGTGATACCAATCCTTGAAGGATTTAAATAATTGGCACGAAGCCCAAACGTGATAATTAGTCCAATTCATTTTAACAATTAGGTGTTATTATTTATTACGCGGAACGGACCAAGTCACGATCCCAATTGGTGCTCTACCCCACGCCCGTTATTCGGCGTGCAAGTCACCTCAACACAGCACTAAGATGTGCAAGTCCGGGGTTTACTAACCCTCAGGACATCATTTACAAGAATTACCCACCTCGAACCGACGAAAACTCATGCCCGTGATGCCTTAGTTCCTCGAACCGGCATCCACGCACGTCAAAACTAGTCAAAATCAGTACAAATATATCAAAATAGGCTAATGGAACATAACCCAATCGAAAGAACTCGAAAAATATCAAAAATCACGAAATTTGGCAAAACCCGAGCCCCGGGCCCACATCTCGAAAAATTTTGAAACTCATATTTTCGGAATCCTCGTCTCTCTACGAGTCCGTACATACCAAGAACCCAAATCGGACCACAAATGACCCTTCAAATCCTAAATTTTCGTTTTTGAAAAGTTTATAAATTTTCTCCGATTTCTTCCATTTGATTCACTAATACTTGATGAAAATAACCATGGAATCATTAAATATAATCACTTTTGGATATAAAACACTTACCCCCATCCATATGGTGAAAATCGCTTCGAAAATCGCTTCAATCCGAGCTCCATAGCTCCAAAAATGAAGAAACATCTCGGACTGCCCCAAATTAAATGTCCAGCGATTTTCGCATCTGCAGTTACTGTTCACCGCAGGTGCGATTTTACTGTTCATCGCTTCTGTGGAACTGTTCATCGCAGAAGTAGAAATCACTGTTCACCCGCTTCTGCGGGTACTGTTCATCGCAGAAGCGAAAATACTAGATTTGCCCCAGAAAATTGCAGCAGCTTTTTATTTCACTAAAAATGCTATAACTCAATCATACGAACTCGGAATTCGACGATTCTTTTTCCTATGACTCCGTAATTTTGATACGGATCCAGTGGTTCAAACAAAACTGAATTTGAATCTCATTTGCTAAGTGCAACATCAATTTTACTCGTTAAACAATTAACTCATGTTTCGCCTCAAAAACCCAATCGCGACTTGATGAAATTAAACCAAAATTTTCGGATCAGTCCTATAATTAATTATTTAAATTCTCAAAGTTTCGAAATCAAATTTGGATCTCTAGAACTAAAAATAGACCTTTGGATCATTACATTTATGCTCAAACCGGAAAAAATCTTCCAAAAATGACCCGTTGGGCATCCGAATTTACCCCGAAGCCTCCGGGACCTCAACCAAAAGTACTAACACCTCTTATAACATCATTCAAACTTGTTCCAATCATCAAAAATCTATCGTTAACATCAAAATCGTCCTTTTTCAACAAATTCAAGCTGAAGTTTAACTTTAATTTCAAAAATTCACATTCGATCAAAAACCCAACCAAACGATGTCCGAATGACTTGAAAATTTGCAGGCATATCCAAAATCACCTAACGGAGCTACTGCAACTGTCGGAATTCCATTCCGACTCCCGGGTCAAAATCTCACCTATCGATCGGATTTCGCCAAAATTCAACCTTAGCCAATTCAAGCCTATTTCTACACCGGATCTCCAAATTCAATTCCGATTGCTCTCCTAAGTCATAAATGATCCCTCGAAACTAGTTGAATCATCAGAATCCGATTCCGAGCACTCTAACTCGATAGTCAATTCTAGGTTGACTTTCCATATTCAAACTTCCTACAAACATGCTATTTGCTTCATTTTTAATTCAATTCACTCCTAACTCACCCGATAGGTTCTAATACTGATATAGAAGCATAAGATATGTTAATGCAAGGTAACAGGGTGGAAATTTCCGTAACGACGGGCCGGGTCGTTACATTCTCCCCAACTTAAACAAACGCTCGTCCTCGAGCGGACTCGGAGTTGTACTAGAAGCCACCCAATAGCTGAATGACCTTACCAAGCATAATTTCAGGCGATCATACGTCACCCTATCTCACATAAGTCCGAAAACACCATGTAGTCAAAATTTCACTGTCACAACCCCAAATCTGGTCGTGATGGCGCCCAGCACATTGCTAAGCCAGCCTGACCAATCAATATAAACAACGGAGCTAGAAGCTCTCTTTAGCCCATTTAAGCATATTAATACACGACAACCCATTCACTCGAGACGATAGTCTGTAATCACAACAACTGGCCACAATAACCAAATACTAGCCGGAATCACATATACTCACACTCATTATTGGCTCCAACGATCATTTCGATTATAACACACCGCACTGGTGATATGACACCTCAACACCGGCCTAAGCCACGACGAGCACAACATAGGCTCCAATAGAAACGCCCGAACACACTCGAATCATGACAGCTCAAATCATGATAATTGTCTCCAGCAAAAGAGCTGCAATTCAATTCCTCTGTGACATCATAACATAGAACTGAGATCGCGTCTCGCATTATAGAATTAGAGTACCTGAATCCTTCTCGAGAGGTCATAACATCACGTGGCCTTGCCAAGACTCGTGATTCTATCCCAACATTATTACTCATGAAGAACCTCAAGCCACTAAGCTCAAACGGTTAGCCACGCACAGATCTAGGTCTTGAACCCAAGCAATCAACCTCACCCACGGTGAAACAATTAACGTATGCTATTAAATCCCGAAAGGACACAACCGATGTTCCATTCGCCAAGCGATACTCAAAACGGACTTTTCCTCAGAAGCGAGGAAGTATTGTATACCAGGTAGCATATAACTAACTATATTTTCACAATATTCTGTTGCGGCGTGCAACCCATTCCAATGACATACCCGTGGTGGCGTGCCACCCGATCGAGATACCATACATGTGGCGGCGTGCCACCCGATCCACGCATAAATCTCGCAAAAAGGAAATGCATATCGAGTCGAATTTTCTCATTACAGCAAACATATATATATATATATAGCCTCAAGCTCGGCCACATGAAACGCATCCGACAACGTTTCTCAATACTGGAACTGAATCAATGGTAGATACCTCTACACTGACATCCGCCACTAAGGTCCAACTGACAAAACAATGCCTACCAGCCGTCCGCTGGTCCTGTGTACAACTACTCTGTTGGAGCATACTCTAATGTTTTCTGCTACGCAATTTGTGCCATTTTCCGACATAGCCCATATCACATTAGTCTAGACGATCTGACTCATGTCAACCAGTCTGAAATAAGGTATCATAACCCAAATTCATCATATCAAGCTAAGAGCTAAACGGTGCTGATACACACGATATACAACCACCGCATAGGCGGATTACGAGAACTTCTAGTCTCCAACACATATATAACACATGAATCGCTATATCTGGTTCCACACTCCACCGTACGAATACATAACGCACATCAAGCGCCCATTCGTTCCACGAAAGCCATTCAAAAATTTCACTATGCCATCAACGACTCAATTATTACAGTCGATCCCACAAGAGAATACCACCATGCCATTAGATATTATCAGTTTACATTACCTTGTCCCTTTTGGACCATATTCCCTGCCAAATTACTAGAATAGCAGTACCATTTTCTTAAATCATCAGAAAGATCGATTCTTAATTCACCTGCAGTTGTCCGCGCTGCTCAATAATTTTATTGACTTCCCATATATTATGAACTGATCTCAAAACCTAGAATATACCATTATCAACTTTCCATCACACATCGCATATGCCACACCACCCTAAGATAACATGGAAATACATATTCCTTTCCTACGCCGCAAACATCGGCGCACTCAACTCGTCAAGGGCTTTCATGATCCCATATAGAGCAAACTCATTACACATTCCCAGCCTTGCATACCAACAGGAAAAATACACTCATTTTCAAACCACGGTATAACACATCGCAAACTCTTTCTCCCAATTACATTGCATAAATTAAACCGCCAAGACTGAGTCCTTATACCCATATCAAGTTACACAACTGCCAGCACTCAAGAGCTTTGCTGCACAATATCCGCAAGACTCATCACTTCAAACACATACCATGAATCAATCGTATTCTTTTATTTATACCATTCTGTTTGTTAACAAGTTGTTCCATTTACCAAGTTTCCTTTCTGATTCATCTCTAATTTCATATCAGTCTTTACCGTAGTACGACAATGCCTCAACCCTTTTTACCACACAAGACTCGTACGCAAGACCACACGGTCTAAGACCCATAGGCCACTGAATACTCTCCCAGTGTTCCCGGAAGTACCACGTTCTACCACATTTTATTTTGATGAACTTCCCGCGATTTTTAAATTGTTATCATTACTTCCCAATACGGATACGTAGAATCTCATCCTTCACATGATATAACACAAGCCTTGATCTTCTCTAACAAAACCGCCATCTTTAGCCACATACACAAATCTTAAGGCACCTGACTGTTACAAGCAAAATCTTGAACACTGCAAAACCATTCTCGGCATCATTCACCCTTATTCAACTGTAATTCAACTGTCCTATTGAGTAGAACCACTCGTGTTTTGTTAGAACTCTGACATCGCAGAACATGATTACTTACAGATACAATGAGCCATCTTTCCTTTCTATACACCGAACATTCTCTACCAACAGTAGTTCAAAACATCCTAGTATTTCTTCACATCTACGAAGTGCCATAACCTTGTCAGAATCTTCCCAACATACTTAGAGACAGAATCAACATAGCACACAATAGTGCAATCAGTTAATCAAAAGCAACCTCCCCAACTTAGCTCGAAGCCATTCATCAAAGCACTTTCAACCACTCATATCATTATTACTCAAGTGATGCCGAAATGTTACAACGAGATTAAACTCAAGTCATTTACAAGCCTTGACAGAGACTCGAATCATCAGAGACCTTAGCTCTTCTGCAATTCTTGCATTTATACACACACCACCAATAAGCCCACTCTCTTAAGGTGACATAAATCTTTCTAAGTCCCAAATTTTCCAAAAATTTCGGCAGAGTTTCCTTTGTAATTTGGCCTATCCACCTGCCAGAGAATCACCAAAACCATCCTAGCAATACATTCACAGCTCAACAAGACATCACAATGTATTTCAACAACATTAAATCTCAATACTACACAATTCATATTATCATAATTGGTACATGAACATGCGTTGTACCTGCTCGAATCATAACACATATCAACTACCTTTCAATTACACATGAGAATCAATCCACCTATCTCGCCTCAATTTAGCATTTCAGCACAATACCTTCCACCAGGATACACATAGCATAATCATTTTAGTCTTCCCGAGTTTGAACTCGTTCCACTACACATAAGGCACTTATATTACTGAGCGCTCGATGCATACACAGACGTGCGGAAGGAATTTCAAAAGCATATCTCAAGCTGAATCAAGTACGCACGATAAAAATTCCAAGAAATGTGAAGCGTTTCCTAAAGGTTCGCAGCCTCCCGAGGATAAGTACAGGCGTCCCCGTACCGATCCACAAGACTCTACTAACCGGCTCAAGACTCACGAGGCCTAGTAAACCTAGGCTCTGATACCAACTTGTCACGACCCCAAATCCGGTCGTGATGGCGCCCAGCACACTGCTAGGCCAGCCTGACCAATTAACAACAATCACAGAGCCATAAGCTCACTTTATCCAATTTAAGCATACGGAAATAATTCAACAGTGATAGATACATATTAAAACAGGGAGCCAAGTCCCAACACGTGCCAACTCCCATAGACCGAAGGGTCAAGAGTCATGAGCCTCTACGGAATATACAAGTGTAAATAGTGAATATAACTGTGCACAAGTGTGGGATGATCAGAACAAAATATAGACAAACTGGAGAATCGGGTCCTGCGAACGCTGGCAGCTACCTCGACGGTCCAAAAGCACTCCCGAGCCGCAATAGAATCAGCTCTGCTGTGATGTACCTGGATCTGCACACAAGGTGCAGGGAGTCGGGTGTGAGTACTTCCAACTCAGCAGTAATAAAAGTAAATAACGCTGAAGGGAAGAAAACCACGCAAGGCACTATCTCTTGCTACACAATACAGAACTATCATAAAACTTCAAAACACTATCATTTTATTCCTTTTCAGCATATGTGAGAAGATTATTTAGAAATCTCAATTTTTAGCTACTTTCCTTCATTATAACATACCAATACCTGGGAGAATCTCAAGCAGTGCAAGTCAACACTCAAATCAGCCTCTCGGCCTCAACACTCCTTAACAATTTATACCAGGAGATCCGGTCAATAAAGCAACAAATGCACATGTGCCAGTAAAGTATGAGTGCTAAAATGTTATACCACGTAGTACACATAAACCAATGTATGTACGCCATGCAATGCATATGACTGCTACGGCGTGTAGCCCGATCCTTTTGGGTACCCGTGCTCACTGGGGGTGTCCAGACTCCGGAGGGGCTCCTACAGCCCAAGCACAATATCAATATCACACCTGCTGCGGCGCGCAGCCCGATCCATATACCACTGCGGTGTGCAGTCCGATCCATGCATGTGTATGCATATGCTCACATGAATGTCATGCCCTAACATATGGCCCTCGGCCCCAATCAGTCTAACAAATAATCAAGAAAGCCCTACGGACAACAATATCACATTAGCTCACAGCTAAAACAAAAAATATTATTAAGACCTTGTTCAAGTTTTTCATAACCTTATAAAAATGCTGAATAGCAATAATTCCATTTTAAACCTTAAATTTAGAATAAAATATGCTCAGTGTTATCAAAACAGTGATACCAATCCTCGAAGGATTCAAATAATTGGCACGAAGCCCAAACGTGATAATTAGTCCAATTCATTTTAACAATTAGGTGTTATTATTTATTACGCGGGACGGACCAAGTCACGATCCCCAATGGTGCTCTACCCCACGCCCGTTATTCGGCATGCAAGTCACCTCAACACAACACTAAGATGTGCAAGTCCGGGGTTTACTAACCCTCAGGACATCATTTACAAGAATTACCTACCTCGAACTGACGAAAACTCATGCCCGCGATGCCTTAGCTCCTAGAACCGGCATCCACGCATGTCAAAACTAGTCAAAATCAGTACAAATATATCAAAATAGGCTAATGGAACATAACCCAATCGAAAGAACTCGAAAAATATCAAAAATCACGAAATTTGGCAAAATCCGAGCCCCGGGCCCACATCTCGAAAAATTTCGACACTCATATTTTCGGAATCCTCGTCTCTCTACGAGTCCGTACATACCAAGAACTCCCAAATCGGACCACAAATGGCCCTTTAAATCCTAAATTTTCGCTTTTTGAAAAGTTTATAAATTTTTTCCGATTTCTTCCATTTGATTCATTAATACTTGATGAAAATAACCATGGAATCATTAAATATAATCACTTTTGGATAGAGAACACTTAACCCCATCCATATGGTGAAAATCGCTTCGAAAATCGCTTCAATCCGAGCTCCATAGCTCCAAAAATGAATAAACATCTCGGACTGCCCCAAATTAAATGTCTAGCGATTTTCGCATCTGCGGTTACTGTTCACCGCAGGTGCGATTTCACTGTTCATCGCTTCTGCGGAACTGTTCATCGCAGAAGCGGAAATCACTGTTCACCCGCTTCTGCGGGTACTGTTCATCGCAGAAGCGAAAATACCAGATTTGCCCCAGAAAATTGCAGCAGCTTTTTATTTCACTAAAAATGCTATAACTCAATCATACGAACTCGGAATTCGATGATTCTTTTTTCTATGACTCCGTAATTTTGATACGGATCCATTGGTTCAAACAAAACTGAATTTGGATCTCATTTTCTAAGTGCAACATCAATTTTGCTCGTTAAACAATTAACTCATGTTTCGCCTCAAAAACCCAATCGCGACTTGATGAAATTAAACCAAAATTTTCGGATCAGTCCTATAATTCATTATTTAAATTCTCAAAGTCTCGAAATCAAATTTGGATCTCTAGAACTAAAAATAGACATTTGGATCATTACATTTATGCTCAAAACGGCAAAAATCTTCCAAAAAATGACCCCTTGGGCATCCGAATTTACCCCGAAGCCTCCGGGACCTCAACCAAAAGTACTAACACCTCTTATAACATCATTCAAACTTGTTCCAATCATCAAAACTCTATCGTTAACATCAAAATCGTCATTTTTCAACAAATTCAAGCTTAAGTTTAACTTTAATTTCAAAAATTCACATTCGATCAAAAACCCGACCAAACGATGTCCGAATGACTTGAAAATTTTCAGGCATATCCAAAATTACCTAACGAATCTACTGCAACTGTCGGAATTCCATTCCGACTCTCGGGTCAAAATCTCACCTATCGATCGGATTTCGCCAAAATTCAACCTTAGCCAATTCAAGCCTATTTCTACACCGGATCTCCAAATTCAATTCCGATTGCTCTCCTAAGTCATAAATGATCCCTCAAAACTAGTCGAATCATCAGAAATCCGATTCCGAGCACTCTAACTCGATAGTCAACTCTAGGTTGACTTTCCATATTCAAACTTCCTTCAAACATGCTATTTGCTTCATATTTAATTCAATTCACTCCTAACTCACCCGATAGGTTCTAATACTGATATAGAAGCATAAGATATATTAATGCAAGGTAACGGGGTGGAAATTTCCATAACGACGGGCTGGGTCGTTACATATAACATACCCGTAAATATGAAAGGTTACCTGACTTTTCTTCTATTTGTACTACATATGTATAAACATGAAGATGCAATCACATGCAATAAGTAAAGCAGAGGTTTACTGAAAACAAGTATTAGTTAGCATGATTGGTTGGCCATCCCGATTCATTTATAATGTGAAAATTGATTGAGAATTCGCATTGGCATATATTGAAGAAATATAAGATTCTTCAAGAATTCTGTTGCTCTGCTTATTCTCATGATATATCATCTGAGGTTGGGATTGAACTCCTTGATTTCTTGAATGAATAGAAGGTGATATGCAGGTGATTGAGCCCATGTGTGTGTGTGTGTACATATATATATATATATATATATATATATGGGCACAGTCACCTGCCATGTGGATCATTTACTATTATAATTTTAAAAGATACATATATTATATGGTCACATGTGCTTTAGTTATCAACTTGCATTTCGTCTTTTGTAAGGTTGCTTGCTCAAATTATTAGCGCACAATTCCAGAATGTAACTTGTGATGGTAATGCTGGTTTAAATCCAAGTTGGTTAAGTAAAAATTGTATGCCTCTAATTATAGCTAAATTATTGGTTATGAGAACAAAACACCAAATATAAATTTTGTATGAAGTATATTATTTAATATACAACAATACTTGTACGTGTCTAGCCATCAAATTATAATATATTCTCCCCATCACAATTGGTTAGGGTCAGGAACCAAATATTTTCCATCTTGAAATATAGATATAATTTAATTGTGAAACCACAATGCATAAAGATGGATTTTCAAAAAAGGTTGAGAAATGTGTTGGTGATCGTAACATTAGGGGGAGAAAACGGGCAGCTGAAACAGTGATATGTGAAATGAATTATTATGAATACATCTAGATCCTCGTACAAGAAAATGGGAATTTATGTGAACTTGAAGTTCAAGTGATAATTCATTTCCAAAATATTGCCAGTAGCATTTGTTGACCAAGAGCTAAATGTCTTATTTTAGTTGTTAATGCTCCAAATAAAATAAAGTTCATGATGGACATAGTCTATGGAACACATGAAGTTTAATAGACTAATCGGTTCCAAAGATAAATCTTCTTGAAGAAGGAGATGAGCAAATGTTCAAGATGGTCATCATAAGGAGGCAAGTGCCATATAAGAGCGTCATGACATAACACTTCATAAGACCTCGTGGGAGAGGCTCAGGTACCTAAAAATAATGAGATCTCGATAAATTATGTCTTTGTTGAATGATATTGGAATTGATGTAAAATGATCGTCGATGATATTGTTGATATAGTGTATGTTCAATATTATTAATATTGACGAGGATCTTGTGCAAAGTGTCATTAAATTTGAACAGATAAATGACTGGCCAAATGAAAAATGCACAATAAAAGCTGACATCACCTAAAGCAATGTGATGTTGGACGGACAATCCCAACACCTGAAAATAAAATGAAAAATCAAGTCGATAGATATAAAGTTGAGCTGTAGCACAAGATTTTTCATAGGCATTTTATACGGAGATAACTTCTCCTATGGTGGATGAAATCCTTTTCAGGTTTTAATTTTACAGTACATGAAAAACTTGATATGTGTATAATAAAAATCCTTGAAGGATTTAACTTGTTCTAAAATATAAAGTTTCAGCATATCCTTATATGGATTAAAGTAATCATGGTGTGCATGATTTGTTTTTATTTTTGTTGCAACTGGTGCACTAATGTATCTTGATAAAACCATAATTATAATAATATTTTAGCGAGATATATTTTTGTTCCTATGTATATTAAAATACGATTAGTGTTATATTGCAAAAGGGATCTTTGATATAGATTTGTTTGTTCTAAACAATTATTGTCAAGGTTTTGTTGGTTATGAAAATGCATGCATTTTCTAAAATTCGTTCTTGAAACAATCTATTTGTATATGAGGGTACTGCCATAATGTAATATTAAACAAGGTTCCAATTACATTGAAGATGATACTACATGCATAGCTCAACTGAAATAAAGACTATCGAATGAGACAAAATAGAGCACATTCACCAAAGTTCTTCAATAAATTTGTTCAAGTGATAATTTGACAAACTTCTTCACAATGCACTACGGATCTCAATATTAGAGAAGTTGTTATACAAGCTTGGAATTCGTTGTCTCCGAAGAATAAAGTGATGTTTTCATCAGGGGGGATGAAAATATGCGTTGTACTCTTTTCCCTTAGCTAATATTTTATCCCACTAGGTTTTTCTGGCATATTTTTTAATGAGGCAGCAAATAATGCGTATTACAAAATATGTGTACTCTTTTTCCTTCACTAAAATTTTTTTCCACAAGCTTTTTTCTTAATAAGGTTTTAACGAGGCACATTACCTATAGACATACAAGGGGGAGTGTTATGAAATATTATATTTGTAGTGGATGTCTATAACTCCTGAAGAAGTTACTCCCACTACTCTTTTCTATTGTGTAGATAACTCCCACTACTTCTCACCATTATTGCTATAACTCCCACACCTCCATAACCTCCCCATGATCTTCCTCCATGTTCTCAAATGTTTAATGTCATATTTATGGTATTCTTTTGTATACCTCTATATAATCCTATAAATAGAGGATTTTGGCACCACATTGTACATACTTGGAAACACTTGAAGAAATAAGGATCTCTTCTCTCTCCCTACATTCTTGTCTAATTAATTTTATATATATATATATATATATATATATATATATATATATATATATATATATATATATATATATAATAAAATATATAACTAAAGCCTATTTCTAACTAGTAAGTAATCTTTTTCTATTATTGTGATGTAATTTAGCTAAGTATGCATTGATTCGAAAAAATTGTAGTTTTTTCAAAATAAAAAATTACTTGTCATAGTTAATTCAGAAAGTTATTTATGGATAATAACTATCTTTAATTTAATTAATTTTTATAGCTACAATAAATTTTAAATTTACCCATCATAGCTATATCAAAAACATACTTTCTTCTCCCTCAACTCTTTCTTCTTTTTCCCTCTCGCGTCTCCCTCGGCCAACTGTCGTCTAACTCCGTCGCTGCCATCAAACACTCGATATTCCTCCCCTTCTTGGTCATTCACCATCATAAGATAGAGACGGACGGAGAGAGCAAAAATAGAAGGAGAAAAAGCAGGCAGTAGCAGCAGAGAAGTCGCTGCTTGTCATCTTCTCCGGTATAGATCTACCGGACCTAAACCAAACAACCGCCTCTCTCTCTCTTCCCTTCTCCCGTCTCCACACATCACTACTATCCATCATCTTCGTAATTGCCAACATCGAACCATACCTATCACCACCTACAAGTCTGCAACCAAATCACTACACCATTTATTGTGAATCACCCTTAAATGTCATCGCCGCCCACCATCAGATCCAAATCTAAAATCACGAAGCGCGATCAATTCAATATCGATGATAGAAATAATGGAGGAGAAAGATCGTTGGCATTACCGAATCTGGATTTAATAGAGATGCTGGAATTTATAGCTTCTTCTCCTTCTGTGTTTCTCGCACCCGAGTGTATTCGTATGGGCAAAAATTTATTCCTCCGACATTGCTTCTCACGCTGGAAAAGTAGTCGAATCTTTCTCATCCAGTGCCTTTCACACTAGATATATTATTGTTCAAATACAACTTAATTTATACTCCGTCCGAGATATAAAGTGTATTTTCATATTTTCATCAGAGATCTGACCGAAATTGATTGTATTTCCCATTTTGCAAAACAATGCATTTTATATTCTCGTTTGAGATTTGGTCCGATTTGATTGTATTCTTTGTTCTTTAGTGTAATTATAGTTTTTTAAAAGGATTTGAATGTATTCTTCATTTTTAGTGTAAATACACTGGTATTTAGTATATCGATGGAGACGAGATTGACTTTGATTGTATTCTTTCTTTTTAAATACATATATATTTGTATTTTCGCTTGGGATTTGACCGTGTTTGACTGTATTTTTCATTTCATCATTTTAATGTAAATAAATTCAATTACAGTAGGATAGGTTCAATATTGCCACATCAAATAAGGTTAGATACAACTGAACAATGTATTGAAATACACGCGAGCAAAAAATCACAATAGGATAGCGTATTCAATAGAACAAATTGTCCAAATATGGAATGTAAATACATAAAATGTAGCTACGGATTGTTAAAAGTTCTTAAAAGGTAGTGGTTTATATAAGTTCCCCTTTCCAAAATAATATTCATGTAGGTTTCAATAATCTTTTAACAAATAATTTTCCCTTTGTGAACTGCCATGAGGCACCTAGTCTCTACGACTAGGTAACACTATTATTTACGGAAAAGAGAAAAATAAAATACGAAACTAACAAATTACGAGTAATACAATAAAGAAAGTTACAATGCCCCTTAGTATATACAATAACACTCTTTTAAACTGAACAACATACTCCCAAAACCCAGAATCTCATGATATCACAAGCTAGAGAGAGTTTACATGGTGTACTTACTCCAGGATGTCTAAACCAAAATTAAATATAGGAAGTGTAAAGCTAATGGAGAGAATAGAGAGGGACTTCTAGGTCTGCGGATGCGGCAGATATACCTCAAAGTATCTGAAATGGCCCGGCTCACTAATGGAACGGCTGGGCAGAAGAACTTAGATCTGCACACAAAAAAATATGTGCAGAAAATGGCATGAGTACACCATAGTGCCTAACCTCGATAGAGTACTGACGAGGAAGGTCAGGGCCCTGCAATTATATAAATATATAATAAGGTAAAACAATATAGAACGTGACAGTGTAATGAATATGCTAACAGTCAATAAAGGGAAATCTCATAAAGAAAATAACTCAGTAAGCAGTGATAATAACGGGGGATCTCCCAAGATAGCGTCTTGTATTCCCAAATACAAATGTGTCGAGGAACTCTCGGGATACCATCTCGTAGTCCAAAAATAATAGTCAATATATAGGGATCTCCAAGAATATTGATCCGTAGTCCCAAAGTAAACAAGCAAGATGGATCTCCCGAAATACCATCACGTGGTCCCAAAGTAAACACATAACAGTCTCATAAAGGATCAACAACAACAAAAATAGGGATTTATACTCTAAACATGCTACAGAAAAAAACTAAGTAAGCAGTTAAGGCAGTTAAGTCGCATAAACATGCTTTCCTAAACTAAACAAGAACTTCAAGTACAAGTATTGCACAATTAAGGAAAACACAGATATTTGCTTAATGACAACAAAGTTATTCAATGATTAGCACGTGTACGAACTCGTCGCCTGATATACACGACACACATATAACAACAATACCAAATCCTAAGGGGACATCACCCACACCAGGTTAGGCAAGTCACTCTCCTCGAACCAAGCTCAATCAATCTGAAATTACGATATTGTCATGAGTATCCAACTTCAAATAGACCAAATCTAATCAAATCAATTTATAATGTAAATATAACCACAAACAACGAGTTTAGCTAACTGAATCAAAGGTAAGGCAAGAAAGTAGAAAAACACCCAAAAACCCTCCCCAGACCCACGTCTCAAAATTGGGTAAAATTTATGGCTTATGAACACCCATTCACTCACGAGTATAACCAAACCAAAATCACTCAAATCTAATACCAAACCCTCTACCAAAATCCCAAAATTAGGCCTAAGAACTTTTCCTCAAGTCTCCTAATTTTAACCCTAAATTCGAAATTTAACAATGAAATTAAGATTAGATTAATAGGATATAATCAAAAATGGGTTGAAATCATTACCCAATGATCTTCTCTTCAAAATCCCCACGAATTGACTTCTCTCGATCTCCAATTTGATTTTCCAAGTTATAAACTCATACCCTTATTTTTTCATATTTCTACCCAGCGATTTCCGATTCTGCGGTTTGGGGATCGCACCTGCGAAATTTCATTAAACCTTCAGGTGCCGTAGCTTCGCTCCACTCCTTGCAGATGCACTCTCGCTTCTTTGATCCTTGAGCCGCATCTACGAACAATATCCTTCAAGCCTCCGACCACATTCGGGTTAACCTAACCGCTTTTGCGACGCCGCACCTGTGGTCCAACTCCGTATGTGCGAAACCAATAGGTTCAAAAACTTCAGCAATTGCCTAATTAAGTGTATTAGTATTCAGAAATTGGAAATTAAGAGGGATTAATTCAATTTAAGGATGAAGGTCTGGTTTGGACTCAAATTGGGCCACATGCGTTCAAAGCCTGGATCCGTCCGGTCCAATATCCATACTCGATCAAGCACCCCTAACTAACCAAAACGATGCCATTTTACGACGTTTAATCCCAGCCCTTCATCCCCATTGATCTAATGGACAGGAACTCAACACCCCACCCTCACATATATGTCGTAACCCTACCCCAAACCCTAGAGAACCCCCCCCACCCCAATTCCACCCATCTCTCTTTGTAGATCTAACCTAGACGCCCTTAATCCCCCTCCATATCAACGTACAAACCCTAGTCGTCGCCCATCAAAAATGGTCTCACGGTGGTGACCGGTCACCAAACCACCCCAAATTTACCTGCTACACCCTCCAAAAACCCCTGAACAACAATTCATCACAAACTTCCCCCAAATCACCACCCAAATCCATCAAACCCAAATCCGAAATTGGAAACCCAAAACCCTAGTTCGCCTAAAAACCCCCAAAATCACACCCTCACGCTCATCACATGCCCTTAAATATTAATTTGTTGTTGATTTCCCAAAGCCTCCACAATTAGTTTGTCAATTCTGGATCTAGGTTTGAAACCCTAGGTCCATCTCTATCTCCGATTTGGGCATGCACATTTGGCCATCTGAACCCATGACATATATTAGTCGATTGCTTTGGTGAGAGCAATCGATTGACGTACTAAATTCGATCCAAGCTGACAGTTGCCTAGGATGGTATTTATGTTTCTTTCTGCTATTGATGTTCTTTCTTTTCGTCTTTCTTCATAGTTGTTATTTGTTTGGTTCGCATGTTTTAGGAGATTTCAGTGTTTGTTCGCATGTTTTAGGAGTTTTTGCTTCTTTATGTTATTTTTCTTCTTTCTTTATCCTTCTCCATAATTATTATTTTGTTTAGCTTGCATGTTCTAGGGTTTAGTTTAATTTAGGTTTCTTCTAAATGCTTAATTTTATAGGGTTCTACTGCATTTTTGTTGCTTATTTGCTTTGATTTAATAATTACTGGCTTTGTTGGTATGTTCTATGATTTGTAAATTAGTAGTCATTTGTAGGGGTTTAATTGAACAAAGGGAAAGTTTAAGGGGATCGTTTGAAAGGTGGGTAAAATAGGAATTTCAAATAGGGTAATTAGAAGGTTCTACAGTATGGATAGTTGGCCCCATTTTGCCAATATAAATTGCTGAAGCCAATTAGAAATGGCCAATTGTCTTATTTCTATTAAAAATATGCTCTTTCTTATTTTTTGTTGAGGGTCGTTTTAAGGGAATTATTCCATGACTTGGATGGAACATAATAGATTTCTTGGTTATATAGGACCCTCCCTCATACTGAGTAGACACGGAAATCAGACCCTAAAAAATCTTTGAAAAATCTAGCTTGCGTTTTCCATCAGCTCTTTTACTTTCTGCTTTTCACTAAAAAATTTGGAGTAGTTCTCTTTTGGATTTCTGGGTTTCTAAGCTAAAATATGACTTGATGCTCAAGTTGAGTGTTGATCGATACTGTTGTTTCTTTGTTGTTGATTTTATTTTTTCCTGCTGTCTTTTATTGATTTTAAAGATCCCTTACCTTGTTTTTGCTCTCTAACCAGGAACTTCTTTGAACCTTGAGTGACGAATGGAGTGCAAGCATGCTCTTTATTTGAAAGATGTACCTGTGATATGAAGTTATTGTTCAATGCTAAATTTAGGTCTCTCTTTACCTATGTTCTTTCAAGTTATTCAGCTTTGTAATTTCTTAGCTTTTGTTTAAGAATACTGGATAAGCCTAAGAATCAATATATTAGTAAGACTTTCATATTTGAATACTTGAAATGATTTAATTTTTTTGTGTGTTGGTCAAGAGTTTAGGGTGATTGATGTTGTTATTATGAGCTTGTTCTTGTTTATTTGTTAAAGGGTATAGATTATTATGCTGGTCATGGTACTTCATTTGGGTGTTGATATCCAGGTTCATCCATATTCAAAATAAATTCAATGTTTAATTCCTAGCTCATATTCTAATTAGTTATCGTACAATTCAAGTTGTTATTAGAGTGATTACGCGTCTGATTTCAATATAATTAACTAGTAATTTATGGTAGTTTAAGCTTATACTATTGTTGCCAATAGCATGTTAATGAATTAAGTCTCATAATATGGTTATTCAGCATATTTGATTTCACAGTTTAATATAATTGTTTTATTTTTTTTATTCTGTGTATTTGAAGAGATTGAACTTCAGTTAGGGCCTTAGCACGTTAAAAGCCCTTATGTTAAAAATAGTTGGGCCTGGTATTGGCTCAAATGAGGCAGCCTAGTCGAAATCACACCTGTTATGGTTTCTAAGCCTTTTCCATATCTAGGCTCAGTTTCGAGCCCAATCAGCCCTAGGGATATTGTTCTCTGATATATTTTTTTTTCAAATTGCGTAATAGGCTTACTGCAGGCCCAATCTTTCCAAATAATTAAAGGCAAACCTATTTATCCAATGACATATATATAATTAGTAGCCTTACATCAAATTTTGAATTATTTTTAGGGAGTAAGCATGAATATTCCTAGTTTACTTTAGGCGCGATTTAATATATCTTTGTGATTGTGTACACGATCGTGTGTGTGACGACTCGGCCCGTCGTCACGGGAATTACCACCCTGTTATGTTGAAATTGCATGTTTTATGCTTTTATACCAGTGCTAGAGTCTATCGGGTGATTTAGGAGTGAATTGGATTGAAAATGAGGCATATAGCCTTTTTGAAGGAAACTTGAATAAGGAAAGTCAACCCGGAGTTGACTATTTGGTTAGAGGGCTCTGAATCGGATTCTGATGATTCGGTTAGTTCCGGGAGGTGATTTGTGACTTAGGGGAGCGATCGGAATTGAATTTGGAGGCCCGGTGTAGAATTAGGCTGGAAATGCCGAAGTTTGGAATTTTTGAAAATCTGATCGATAGGTGAGATTTTGATTCGGGAGTCGGAATGGAATTCCGACAGCTGCAGTAGCTTCGTTAGGTGATTTTGGACATGTCTACAAAATTTCAGGTCATTCGGACGTCGTTTGTTCGGGTTTTTGATAGCATGTAGGTTTTCGGAATGTTTTAAGGAATTTAGGCTTGAATTTGATGTGAATTATGGGTTTTGGTGTTATTAGATGTGTTTTGAGGATCGGAGCAAGTTCGAATAAGGTATTAAGATGCGTTGGTGTGTTTGGGTGAGGTCCCGGGGGCCTTGGGGTGTTTTCGGATGGTTAAACGGGAGAAAATGTGGAAAAATTTCAGGTTTAGGGGTTCTGGTTCTGTTGTTTTCGCTCCTGCGGAAATGGGGGCGCAGGAGCGAGTCCGCAGAAGCGGATACTGGAGCGCAGAAGCGCTGTTGATCGCGGAAGCGGAGCTGGGCCCGCAGGGGCGGCACCGCTGGTGCGGAAGGTGAGCCGCAGAAGCGGCCCAGGGCCATGAGGTGAAGGACCGCAGAAGCGGAAGGGTAGCCGCTTAGGCGAGTCCGCAGAGGCGGACGCCTAGTCGCAGAAGCGGGAAAACCCGCAGGAGCGAGAGAATTTCCGCAGAAGCGGACGCGCAGAGGCGGTCCGTGTATCGCAGGAGCGGAAATGGCCAAATAGGCCTGGGTTCGCAGAAGCGACCAATAGGTCGCAGAAGCGGTTCCGCAGGGAGCGGAATTTTATCCGCGTAAGCGAAAATCGCCGCGAGTTAAGTGTATCGAAGTTAGAAAATTTCGAAACATTTCCCACATTTTGGTCTCGGCTTTAGAGGCGATTTGGAAGAGAAATTCAAGGGAAATCATCAGGTAATCAACTATGGACTTAAACTATGATTAGTATTGGTAATATTATGCAATTATATCATGAAAATGGAGGAAATTGGGGTAATTTATGGAGGATTTAGCCCTAGGCTTGAACTTTAGAAAATCAAGGTTTTGAATGGGCAAATGGAGTCCGAATTTGGTAAAATTGATATGCTTAGACTCGTATCGAGATGAGGGTTCCGAATACGTGACTTTCGTAATTTTTCGAGAAGCGTACCGAAAGTCGGGTTTTGACAACTTTGGGAATTTTGATGTAAATTGAGTTGTTTTGACTAGGTATCGTTCCATTGGTCTAATTTGATGTGTATTTACTATATTTGATCAGATTCTACGCGTGCGGAGCTTGATTCTCGTGGCAGTGGCATCGCGGAGTAGTCGTCGCGCTGTATTGAGGTGAGTAATAGATGTGGGTGATGACCAGCGGGTTCGAAACCCCGGTATACCACTTTGTGACGCTGTATAGCGGCGAGACACGCACACCCTTGAGAGTGCGGGGTCGATCATGAACTGGAGACTATATATTAGTCCGACCTGTTGATACTATATTATTGGCTATTCTCGAGCCGTCGAACCTCCTTCTCGGATGGTTGCATATATATATTGTGATAATGGCCACTCTTGAGCCGAGGAACCCCCTTCTTTGTCTTATGATATTGACATGCTAGTTACTACCAGTCTGTAGCTATTTCTGTTATCATGATATTTCCAACCTCTGGAACTTGATATTACTGTTTTCAACTAAAAAATGATAAAAGAAGTTTTCAAAAACTACTTTTGAGCCTGCGAGGCTGTATTTGCATATTAGCTGACTGGTAGTGGATCGGGCTGCACGCCGCAGCGAGATATATGTCGGATCGGACTGCACGCCGCAGAAATATCTCTATGAGATGTGCTTGGGCTGTAGGAGCCCCTCCGGAGTCCGAACCCCCACAGCGAGCACGGGTACCCAAAATTGGAGTCGGGCCACGCGCCGTAGCGGTCATATCATGCATTACATTGCATTTAGCTACATCTCGCTAGCCGTTATGCTATTTATCGGTATTTGTCGGTACAGTACAGTGAATATCGATTCTATGACATGGTAGCCGATTATAGTTTTACATAGTGCTTTATCGCGGATTTCTTATCCGCGTTGTCTTACCCTTGTTTATTACCACCGAGTCCGGCAGACTTATTTTACTCCCCGCACCTCGTGTGCGCATCCGTGTACCTCTCAACAAAGGATCCGAAGAGCCGTGCGAGGTGACGTTTGTGGATATTCGAGGTAGCCGTAGAGTCCGCAGGACCCGATATTCCTTCTTACTGTCTTGATTTTGTATTGACTTTTCTTTCCGCACTCGGTATCTTGTAAACCTTTATACACTCATGTTCAGTAGAGGCTCATGACTCTTGACCCTTCGGTCTATGGGAGTTAGTATATTTTGGGACTTGGTTTCCCCGCTGTTGTACTATTGTTTTATATTTTGAGATGCTTAAACGGGCTAAAGAGAGCTTCTAGCTCCGTAATTGTTGTTAATTGGTCGAGCTGGCCTAGCAGTGTGTTGGGCGCCATCACGACCAGGTTTGGGGTGTGACAAGTTGGTATCAGAGCCTAGGTTTACTAGGCCTCATGAGTCTTGAGCTGGTTGGTAGAGTCTTGTGGATCGGTACGGGGATACCTGTACTTATCCTCGAGAGGCTGCGAACCTTTAGGAAACACTTCACATTTCTTGAACTCTATCGTGCGATCTTGTTGTTCTGAGAACTGAACTTCTATATTCTATTCTATCGCAGATGGCGAGAACTCGAGCATCAGGACGAGGTGGACGACCTCCATTGCCACCTGCTAGAGGTCGTGGGCGCGGTCGTGGTAGAGGTAGAGGTAGGGCAGCTGAGGCAGTGCCAGCTGACCCGCCCGTTGTACCTACTCAGGAGCAGCCCCCAGTGGTTGATGCTCCAGCAGCCCCAGTTCAGGCTCAGACGGTATCTATTGCTATTCCTGGTCTTCAGGAGACTCTGTCCCATATATTATCGGTGTGTTCAGGTTTGGCTTAGGTAGTATCAGCTACCGCTACTGCAGCGACATCCCAGATAGGGCGTGGTCAGCAGACCCCTGCAGCTCGCACACCTGAGCAGGTGGTTCAGGGACTTCAGACGCCGGAGGCGGTCCCCGCTCAGGTGGTTGCACCAGTTATTCCTCTAGCTGCACCAGCTCTAGAGTATATGATTCAAGTTATGCCCGACGACAAGCAGCGTCGTCCAGAGAGATTTGGTAGACTCCATCCACCCCATTTCAGTGGTGCTGAGGGCGAGGATGCCCAGGGTTTCTTAGATAAGTGCCAGAGGATGCAACGTTCAGCTGGTATTCTTGAGTCCAGCGGAGTTTCATTCACTACTTTTCAGTTTACTGGTCCAGCATTCGACTGGTGGGAGGAGTTTGAGAGGCGTAGGCCTGCAGGAGCAGCACCTCTCACCTGGCAGCAGTTTTCTACTCTCTTCCTAGAGAAGTATATACCTCAGTCCCGTTGTGAGGAGCTTCGTCACCAGTTTGAGTGGTTGGTTCAGGGCGACATGTCAGTGACCTAGTATGAGCTGAGATTTACACAGTTGGCTAGGCATGCCACATGGATGATCCCTACTGATAGGGAGAGGATTAGGAGGTTCATTGATGGCCTCAACTACTCCATTCGCATTCTTATGACCAGAGAGAGTTCTATCGTCATCTTTTGAGCAGGTTGTGGATATGGCACACTCCATTGAGGCGGATTGTCGCCAAGAGAGGGAGGATCGGGAGACCAAGAGGCCTCGAGGTTCAGGTAGCTTCAGTGGTGCTCCATCTAGAGGGCATTTTCAGTAGGGCAGAGGTCGCTCATCTAGACCTTCTTATTCAGTCCGCCCTTAGCAGAGCGGAGCTTCTTCTGGTCGTGGTCGACAGGGATTCCAGTAGGGCCAGTCTTCACTTAGTGCCCTCCCAGCCCAGAGTGCATCCTCCAGCTCCCGGTAGTTGTTACGAGTGTGGTGAGTTTGGCCACACGAGGAGACAATGTCCTCGGCTTCGCAGTGGTAGGTCTCAGCAGAGGGATCATCCTTCCTCTTCTACTCCATCTTCAGTGCCATCCCAGTCTAGTAGGGTGAGGGTCAATCATCTAGTGGTCACCCCGTGAGTGTTGAGCGATCGAGCGGTGGTCAGGCTCGGTTCTATGCACTTCCAGATAGGAGAGATGTTGTTGCTTCAGACATAGTGATCACATGTATTATCTCAGTTTTCCATAGGGATGTTCTATTTTGTTTGATCCCGGGTCTACATACTCGTATGTTTCTTAATACTTTGCTTATCATTTGGGTACGACCCGTGATTGTCTTGCCTTGCTTGTGCATGTATCCACCCCGGTGGGTGATATTATTATTGTGGATCACGTATATAGATCTTGTCTTGTTACTATTGTGGGTCTGGAGACCCGAATTGATTTGCTATTATTGGGTATGGTAGACTTCGATGTGATTTTGGGCATGGACTGGCTATCCCCGTGCCATGCTATTATGGACTGTCATGCCAAGATAGTTACGTTGGCCATTCCAGGTATTCCGCAGATTGAGTGGCGAGGTTCGATTGATTATGTCCCTAGCCAGGTGATTTCCTTCTTAAAGGCTCAGCGGATGGTTGAGAAAGTGTGTCTATCATATTTAGCGTTTGTGAGAAATGTTAGAGCTGAGACTCCTAGTATTGATTCTATGTCTGTTGTGAGGGACTTCCCAGATGTGTTTCCATCAGAACTGTCGGGCATGCCGCCGGACAGGGATATTGAATTTGGTATTGATTTGGTGCCCGACACTCAGCCCATCTTTATTCCTCCTTATCGTGCGGCACCAGCTGAGTTGAATGAATTGAAAGAATAGCTTCAGGAACTCCTAGATAAGGGGTTCATTCACCCGAGTGTGTCACTATAGGGTGAACCAGTGTTATTTGTCAAGAAGAAAGATGGAACAATGAGGATATGTATTGATTATACACAGCTGAACAAGTTAATGGTGAAGAACAAGTATTCTCTACCGCGCATTGATGATTTATTTGATCAGCTCCAGGGAGCAAGGGTATTTTTAAGATTGATCTTCGTTCATGCTATCACCAGTTGAAGATTAGAGATTCTGATATTACGAAGACAACCTTCAGGACGAGATATGGACATTATGAGTTTCTGGTGATGTCTTTTGGGCTGACCATTGCCCCAGCCACGTTCATGCACTTGATGAACAGTGTGTTCCGGCCGTATTTGGATTCCTTTGTGATTGTGTTTATTGATGACATCCTGGTGTACTCTTGTAGCCAGGAGGAGCATGCTCAGCATTTGAGAGTAGTATTGCAGAGGTTGAGGGAGGAGAAGCTGTATGCGAAGTTCTCCAAGTGTGAGTTCTAGCTTGGGTCTGTAGCTTTTCTGGGACACGTGGTGTCTAGTGATGGTATTCAGGTTAACTCGAAGAAGATAGAAGCGGTGAAGAGTTGGCCTAGACCATCCTCAGGTACAGAGATCCGAAGTTTTCGTGGTTTGGTGGGGTATTATCGCCGGTTTGTTCAGGGATTTTCATCTATTGCTTCGTCTTTGACCAGGTTGACACAGAAGGGTGCATTGTTCATATGGTCGGGTGAGTGCGAGGAGAGCTTTCAGAAGCTCAAGACAGCTTTGACCACAACTCCAGTATTAGTGTTGCCATCAGCTTCAGGTTCATATACTGTATATTGTGATGCCTCGAGAGTGGGGATAGGTTGTGTATTGATGCAGGAGGGTAGAGTGATTGCTTATGCTTCTCGGCAGTTGAAGCCTCATGAGAAGAACTACCATGTTCATGATTTAGAGCTAGCTGCCATAGTTCATGCCTTGAAGATTTGGAGGCATTATTTGTACGGCGTGTCCTGTGAGGTGTATACCGATCATCGTAGTCTCCAGCATTTGTTCAAACAGAGGGACCTTAATTTGAGACAGCGGAGATGGCTTGAGTTGCTCAAGGAATATGACATTACTATTCTATATCATCCGGGGAAGGCCAATGTGGTGGCCGATGCTTTGAGCCAGAAGGCGGTCAGTATGGGGAGCTTGGCATATATTCCAGCTGAGGAGAGGCCATTTGCTCATGATGTTCAGGTGCTAGCCAATCGGCTAGTGAGGTTAGATATTTCGGAGCCCAGCAGGGTATTGGCTTGTGTTGTATCTCGGTCATCTCTATATGATCGTATTCGTGAGCGCCGGTATGATGATCCACATTTGGCTGTCCCGAGGGACAGAGTTCAGCATGATGATGCTAGAGATATCACCATTGATAGTGACGGCGTATCGAGGATGCAGGCCGGATATGTGTGCCCAATGTTGACGGCCTTCGCGAGTTGATTCTCGAGTGAGGCCCATAGCTCGCGTATTCTATCCATCCAGAGCCGCGAAGATGTATCAAGATTTGAAACAAGACTATTGGTGGAGAAAGATGAAAATGGACATTGTCGTACATGTAGCACGCGTGCCTCAACCGTCGCCAGTGTTAAGTACGAGCATCGCAGGTCTCGCGGTGTATTTCAGCCGCATTGTTATTCCCGAGTGGAAATGGGAGAGGATCACTATGGACTTTGTTATTGGACTCCCTCGACGGCGAGGAAGTTTGATTCTGTATGGGCGATTGTGGATAGACCGACCAAGTCAGCTCACTTCATTCCAGCTAGTACTACCTACTCATCGGAGCGGGTTGGCAGCGATCTTTATTCGAGAGATTGTTCTGTTGCATGGAGTTCCAGGTGTCTATCATATCCGACAGTGGTACTCAGTTCACTTCTCCGCTTTGGAGAGCATTTCAGCGAGAGATGGGTACGCGGGTTGAGTCGAGTACAGCATTTCACCCCCAGACAGACGGACAGTCCGAGCGCACTATTCAGATCTTGGAGGATATGTTGCGAGCTTGTGTGATTGATTTCGGTGGTTCGTGGGATGAGTTCCTACCACTTGCCGAGTTTGCCTACAACAACAGTTATCAGTCGAGTATTCAGATGGCCCCGTGTGAGCACGTGATTTTTGCCCTATACGAGAATTACTCCCAAAATGTCAAAATAAAAGAGTCTTTGTGTTTGTTTGCGATATTTGTGGATTACGTGTTCTTTTTCTTATTGTTTACGTTTGCGTGCCCATGTCTATTTGTTCAAATTAAATAAATAAAATATATATACCACATATGTTGCGTTAATATTTTTAGGATTAGTCCCGTACTTAGAAATAGTTAAGTTTATTTTTACAAAAATAGAAAAATCACAAAAATATGTATTTTCGTATTTTTATTTAATTGGGCAAATTTTATTTTAATGGTTAGTGATAATTATTATTAGAAGTTAACTAGTACGTTTATAAGTTAATTTGGTTCTATAAGTTCATTTAGAATTTTAGAATTTTAGTTTTATTTTAAGAAAAGCAAAAGAGAAGAAGCAAAATAGAAAGAAATTGAAACAAAAATCGGAACTGGGCCGCTCAATTAAACCCAAAAACCAGGCCCAAAACACTTGCCCATACCCGATCCAAGTCAGGCCCCTCAGGAGACATCCAAACGATGTCGTTTTAGTCATACCTGATCTGGGCCGTTGATCTCAGACTGATCAACGACCAAGATCGTATCACCCATCCCGACCCGTTCCCAGTCAGAGACCGACCCAACCCCGTATAACACTACACGACATCATTTCACTTAAGTGAGAAGATCCTGGTCGTTGATCGTAAATGATCCAATGATCAGGATTGAGTTTCCTATTTCGTATATAAATCAAATCTCCTACCCAGCCCCCCCCCCCAAGCCAAACCCGTCTCAACCTCGTCTCTCTCTCTCTCAACTTCGTCTCTTTCACAAACAACAAACCCTAGCCGCCGCCCCCTCTCCCCTCGCCTGAAAACCCGGCGGCAACGACGCCGCCGGTCACCAAACTAACACACCTTGACCATCTGACCACCCCCAATCCAAATCTCGGACCCGTTTGCTTCGAATCATCCCCCATCGTATCGAATCTCCATTCGAAGAATTGAGCAGAACCTGGACATACCCCAAACTCATACCACGGCACCCCCTGACATCTCTCGTGCCCAAAACACCTTTGGTTCCGTTCGAATCTTACTAGAACCATTCGAACCCTAAATTGAGCACAAGAACCCTAGAAAACAAAAGCCCGGGTTCTGTCCGAAATGCGAAGGAATTGGGGCCTCAATCGACTTTAGTCGGGTGTTCTCAGTCGGGAACACTCGATTAAAGTCCGTTTTATCCCCCAAAAGAAATGGGTCTTGAGTCTTAGTTCGAACCTCGCTCGGCTAGTTCTTAATTTCGTCTTGGAGGTATTTTTTCTCTCTTTATTTGTTCCTTTGGTTTCTTGTTATTTGGTTGGGTTACTGTATTAATTTTGTTTTCAACTTTTGCTCGTTGTTGTTCACTTTCTCCATCTGACTTTTTATTTGGCCAAGTTTGTTTCTATTCGTGGTCGAGTGTGTGCTATAAGCCGTGTAATTGGTTAGTTTATAAGTTTCCAGTTTTTGTCAAATACAACTCGAATCATCGGATGAACCATTTATTCTTATTGTTTGTTGTTAATTGCTGAATGTTATAGCCTGTGTAATCAATTAAATGAGTGTCGTCCATTAGTTTCCATGCTTGGATGCTAGAATGACTCGATAATAGTTTGGTTCGTGCCAGTAGTGTTGTTTCTTCCTATTCTTACTTTTGTGATTGAAGCGAACCTGTTGGTGAATCCAATTTTCTCTTTGAACCAAATTGCTTATATGTCACCCTTTGTTCTGTATATTTTTCACATGAATCTCATTTCTTGAGTCATAATGCTTCAATACCGTTTGAATCACTATTTGAATTTTGACCAAGAGTTGGTTACAACCGTATGATGATCAATTAGCAGATAGTTTAATCAGCTTAGGCTTGAGCAGAATCTAGAATGGCAGGGTTTTAATTAGTTAAACTTAAAGGGTCTATCAAGTGGTTAATTAAATATCACTAATTTGATATCAGTGGGGAACCAAACAATAGGCATGGGAGTTAATATTAATACTATAATACACCCATGACTTTTGATTAAAACAAGAAGGGACAAGACATGTAGTAGTGGAGGTATAAGAGAATATCATGGGCAAAGATGGTGGGGGGATTAGTTTAAGTGTTTCAAGAATGATAAAAGGTCTGTTTTTAGCTATAAATATGGCATTAAGCGGAAACAGATAGGACCGGGTAGGATATTGGAAAACATAGACAGAAATATTCCTACACACACAGAGATACCTGGAGAAAGAATTTTGAACTAAAAATACAGTGAGAGTAGGGAAGATAGACAGACGAATAAACAAAATACATACACACACACCCATTGTGTCACTGTTGTATTGTAGAGTCTGTTACTGTTGCTTGTTCAGTTGTCGTAGAGATTGTTGGCGTGCTGTTGTGTGTTGTTAAGGTTGTTTGGTGTTGGTTTGTTACTGTTGCTCCTGTGTTTGCTGCCACTTGTTACTGTTGGCCCCTGTTTGTTGTGGTAGCTATTGTTGTTGCTGTTGGTCGAGGTTGTGTCTTTGGTTGGCTAGCATCGTGTTTGGCCACTGATACTCTTGTGTTTGGCCACTGGTATTCTTGCGTTTGGTTGTTGAGTTGGGACTGCTGTAGTATTCTTGTGTTGTTGATTGTTGCTGTTGTTTTGGCTCCTGTTTTCTCCTGCTATTGGCTGTCGATACACTGCTGTTGTTGCCCTTACTGCATAGCTGATCTTTTGGTTCTTTAATTGCCAGGTACATATTCTAGAGACTGTTTTCCATACATCATATTGAAGTGCTGATCCTTTTCTTTTAACAATATCTTCTGATTTTCGTTAGTTTTCCTTCTATAAATTGCCATTGGTTAAGGAAGTTATGGAATTGGAATGTATTAATGATGGCTTGATAATTGTAAATTATCGTAAGTTAGAAATCAGAACTGTTCATTAGTCTATTAGCACATATAGGCAGTCATTAGTTGATTTTGTATTGGCTGTAATTTCGCTTCTATTTATTACGTGTAGGTAATGAAAATCAGTATTCCTCACCTTCTCGCTTTTATCAGTTTAACGTTCAGCATTCCTGTTTTGTTTTGAATAAAGGAAAGAGTTCATAGCTTCAGCATATTAACGCCAATCGTCCATGACAGTACAATAATTAACTAATTGTGATCAAATATGAAGTAATAGTATGTTTGTGTTTAGGTTAAATCATTAGTAAGAATTAAACAATTAACTTGTCTCTTAGCCGAAATCAGTTATATTTTTTACACTGGAAAAACATTTTTTACTTTGGTGTCCAGCGATTAGTGATAAACGTTGTTTTCCTATATGTACAGTGCTGGACGCCTATGAGCAACAAGATTAATGGGTTTGGCATAAAGATTTTATAATGGGCCTGGTTGTTGTCATATGGCCCATATATAGAATACATTAGCTCATTCATTTGGACGGTTAATTACAAGCAATAAAATTCCATTTCAATTTAAAACTAATAGACGAAATAAGTAGAACATATAGACGGGTTAGGATCGGCCTTTAATAAAAGTGAGATGAGCCTCGCCGCACTAAATACACAATTGCGGGGCCCTCAAATGAAATTGTTATAAGAAGCATAGGCTCGGGAAGACCGTTTAGCGAATTTCACGGTCTTTCCCAAAGTTAATAAAGACGATAGACACTTTAGGCGCATTGGTTAATAATAATACCTTCCTAATCACGGGTGCGCATTTATGTGACCCAAATCTTACTCTCGGCGAAATCGAAATACATTAAAGTCATAGGCGTACCGGTTGCGGTGTGACTCGCAATGTGTTTTCGTGACGTCGCAATTATTCTAAAATTAAAAGCGGAACATTAAAAGCACCTAGTTAAAACATATAAAGAAATCAGATAAAAGCAAAAAAAATTGCAGTGGAGCGATCGTGCTAAAACCACGGAATCCGGGAGTGCCTAACACCTTCTCCCGGGTTAACAGAAATTCCTTATTCAGGTTTCTAGTTTCGCAGACTGTATTACAGAGTCATAAATTTCCTCGGTTCGGGATTCAACCGGTGACTTGGGACACCATAAATCTCCCAAGTGGCGACTCTAAATTAATTAAATAAATTCCGTTTCGATTGTCCTTTAATTGGAAAACTCCCCCGCGCCCTCGTGGGTGTCACACCTCCCTTTTTACTACCCCAAAAAGGCTTTGGTACTGATCCGTTTGGAAAGATACGTAGGGTATACCTCAGTGCTATATCTGATTTTATTATATGTTTAATTAATGTGCTACATGTCTACCGCTTTGATACTAGTTGCACCGTATATACAAACTGCTATATGTTTACCGCTTTGATATTGCATGAACTGTATATAAAACTGTGCCGAAAACCCTTCTCTTCTCACCCCCGGGGATGTGCTCACTGGTTGAGACTCCTTATTCTGTTAGTGTCATACCCGAAAATAATGAAGAGGCTCGGAAAGTTTCTAAGCCGGTTGGCCTTTTGGTTCCCGGAAAGGAGCTCCTTCCTCAGCCCGAGTTGTCCGCTTGGGTACACAGTCTAGATCATGCACCGAGGTTTTTAACTTAGAATAACATAACCGCATACCGGATCCCTAGTAGGAAACGCTTATTTGCATCACGTTGCATTTGACTTAGGGGACTCGACACAGGGGTTGGGTCCGTCTAGGACAGGCAACCTGAAATGAAAGACCATCCTGCTATGCCATGTTTGTTTCAAGCATTTATTCGAACTTGCATGTTGACCGGCTTTTTAAATACTGAGGAGAAACGAAAAACAAAAGGAAACAGTGTGGGTAAATAGATATTTTCAGAAAATACAAAAATGGGTCTTACCAACAAAATCAATAGTTTGTTAATAAGAGACAATGGAAGGTTGACTTTGCCGACAATGGGTTTCTTAACGAAATGTGTTTTCTTGGTCGGTCAATAAAAGAATAGGTGTTTCTTAACAAAATGTGTTTTCTTTGTCGGTCAATAAAAGAAAATGTGTTTTCTTAACAAAATGTATTTTCTTTGTCGGTCAATAAAAGAAAATGTGTTTTCTTAACAAAATGTGTTTTCTTTGTCGGTCAATAAAAGAAATGTGCTTCTTAACAAAGTGTGTTTTCTTTGTCGGTCAATAAAAGAAATAGTTTGTCTTGGCGGACCGAACTACGCGAGTTTGATTCTCACCGGATGTGAGATACGTAGGCAACCCCCGTCGGGTCCAACTTGCCATTTTTCAAAAAAAATATACCAAAATCTGTAAATTTTGAAAAAATCATTGCCAACCAAAATGATCGTTTTCTTTAAATAAATGTGCAGGATGAGCACGATTCAAAATAAACCCTTTGCACTCATGACTAAAATCCCGGTACAAATACGGCTATGGTGGGATGATCTAGGCCAAGAAGGGCAGGATGAGGTTAGAAAGTATTTGAAGGGTCTCACAGGTCTGCTTGAAATAAAACCTCGTGGGGACATGATAAGAGCCTTAGTCACATATTGGGACTCCGCGCACAATGTCTTTCACTTCTCGGACTTCGAGCTCACCCCAACCGTGGAGGAGATGACCGGATACATTGGAAACACTGATATACCATTGGGGCATCAATATCTAATCGCCCCCAGGGTTGTCGCCATACACCGGTTTTTAGACTCACTGAAGACGGCCAGAACGGTACGTAACCCAGATCGAGCACAAGGGTTTTGTACTTTAAACTTCATCTATCAAAGGTACGGTCATGCGGGAGGTTTCAACGAGCCAGAAAACAAATTATGCAGCAAGGGTAATCGCCAGAAATGGGAGGAGCACAGACGAGTTGCTTTCATGATAGCCTTTTTAAGACTCGTGGTATTCCCAAGGAAAGACGGGAACATTGATATAAAGGTAGCCGGAGTTGTCAGTACTTTGCTTGACCAAAGCGAAAGTACTCTTGCTCCTATGATACTATCGGACATATATCGAGCCCTCACAATCTGCAAAGCCGGGGGAGATTTTTTCGAAGGCTGTAATTTACTGCTACAAATGTGGATGATCGAGCACTTGTGTCGCCGCACCCAATTCTTGAGATATGGGTTGGTTGAGAAAACTTGCATAAGCGAATTCTATACAAGGATTGATAGGGCCGTCCCGCCTGAAGGAACATTGGCATGGAGGGCATACTTTCAGGCTCTCAACGCAAGTCAAATACAATGGACGTTGGGTTGGTTGCAGATAGACAGAATCGTGTACATGCCAGCGGCTAGGTCCCCATTTCTCTTAATGGGACTTAAAAGCATTCAACCTTACGCGCCCCATCGAGTGTTGAGACAGCTCGGGAGGTGCCAGATAGTACCCAAAGAAGAAGACCTGAGTACCCAGGTTATTGAAATTGGTCCCGATGGTCAATTCCCGGAAGCGAGGGTCCGCCAGATCTGGAGCAAATGCCAATATCTAGAGGCAAACACTTGTGTACATGATCGAGCTAGAGGAGAGGTTGCACCTAGATATCTTACTTGGTACAAAGGAGAAACATCGGGGGAAAGACCAGCCAAGAGACCTCACCTCAGGGAATTTGCTGAAGCGTCCCAAGACCAATGGGACTGGTTGGCTAAGGAAGAGGTTTACAGAACAAGGATCGGCAAGGTAGAGCAACAGGTCCAAAATCTCCAATTTGAAAAAGATATGCAAGCCGCCGCCGACGAAGGAGATAAAAAGAAGTTGGCACAGGAAAATGACTTTTCGAGGGCTCAAATTCAGCAAATGAAAAGGGACGCTGACGGACAATTGAGGAGTCGAGCAGACGAAAAATTGATAAAGGGTTTGAGAAGCCAAGTTGCCGATGTCCAAAGAGAATTGGAAGAATCGAAGGCCCAAGCAATGAGGGTCCGTGCTAGCTGGAGAAAGGAGGCACATCAATATGCACTTCACCTGCAACGGATAGAAGAAGATTACACTGAGATCATCACTAGTCTAAGGGAAGCAAATGTTATCCTCAGGGAGCGGGTTTTCAAGCAAGCCCGAGATGCCAGGACAGACCTCGACCGTTGTCACGATCTGATGGCCCGACTACAAGAACAAGTAGATAGGCTCCTAGACCAAGTCACCAACAATGCTCGAAGATTAGGGGCGAAAAACCAGCAGATAGAGCAGTTACTCAGGGAAAGGGACATGATCAAGGATAGAATTGGAGAAATAGGGCACTATGTCACTATGAAGTGTTTAGATTGCGAACGGATGCCCCGCCATGCCCTTTTTGCTTCGGTTATGGGCTATGTTCATCAGATCATGAAGGATTTAAGGGGACTGCACAAGGACCTCACACCGAGACCCGCGGCAAGGCCGAATGATGCCTCGCAGGCTCCCAGGAATTTTAGAGCATTAGACTTCTGATTTAAAAATGTATTTCGAAATATCGAGTCAAGTTGGTTGGCATTTTATTTTTTTATTTCTCGAGTCCGGCATTCCTCTATTTTGTCGTTTATTGTAAGCCATGTTTTGTAACTTTGAGGTTTTATTTGATATAAAGTTACTGAATTTTGCCACAATCTTGTTACCAGAACTACGCTCGGTCTGATTCACGCGAGAACGTGATACGTAGGCAATCCACATAAGATTCGACCACCACTAAAAAGAAAGGAAAAGAATCCAAAGGTTAAATAACAATAAGGCTTGCAAAGATAGTCGAAAAAGAAAAATAAAAGAAGAAGAAAAAGAAAAAGAAAAAGAAAAAGGGCCGGAGTGACGCATGTTAAGAGTACATATAGAAAGGGTTATTTGGTTAGGTGCATTGCATCCAACGTGCTATAACATATCTGTCAAACTCGGTAAACTAACAAGTTTGTTGCATTGCCGGAAAAGTTTAGCAGTTGGTTTGACAGAATATACTGGCCAGCCATCATTACCGTACTAGATCCAAAGGACCGATTACAATAAGCATGTCTAGTTCTGGCAAGAGTCTCGAGGAAGAAAAATCAGAGCTACAAATCATGAAAGAAGAGGTAGACCGGTTAAAACAACAGATAACAGAGATGCACCTGGCCTGGGCCAGGGAACAGCCTTCACCAAACCGCCCTACTCTCGCCTCAGCTCCGGAACATCCGCCCATCGATCCTTCGACAAGCGCCCCGATCTATCCATACTTTCAGGGGGGAAAACCCATATGCCACCCACATTCCACCAGCCAAACCAAATCCTCCTCCAGCCACCCCTGTTTTTGTGGCACCTCCACCTGCTCCTCTGCAAAGGCCGGCCGGCGAGCCGCATGTTCAGATCCACGACAACTCTTACTATCCTCCGGAGCCTACTTTTAGGGCCCCTGAACCACAATCACATACCCCTCACTGGGATAATCCGGCAGAACCGGACAAGTACTTCCAAAGTTCAGAACATGAGGAAGTTATCAGAAAAGTTAAAAGCCTGGAGCAGTCCTTCAGGAACATGCACGGTTTGGGTAATCAGGTCAGTGTCGCGTACAAAGATCTATGTCCATTCCCAGATGTTCAGTTGCCGGCCGGTTCAAAATGCCCAAGTTTGACCTATACGAAGGGCATGGTGACCCAGTAGCCCATCTTCGAGTTTTTTGTAGTAAGATGCGAGGAGCCGAAGGGCGAGATGAGATTCTGATAGCTTACTTTGGTCAGAGCTTGGGGGGATCTTCACTAGAGTGGTACACTAGGCAGGATCCCAGCAGATGGTTTACATGGGACGATTTGGCTCAAGCATTCATCGGCCAGTTCCAGTACAATCTTGAAATAGTCCCCGACCGCTTGTCATTGCTAAAATTAGAGAAGAAACCCGCTGAGAGTTTCAGAGAATTTGGTTTCCGCTGGAGGGAACAGGCAGCAAGGGTAGATCCACCCATGAGAGAGAGCGAGATGGTGGATTACTTCTTGCAAACACTAGAACCGACCTATTTCGGACATCTGGTGACGTCCGTGGGCAAGTCATTCACTGAGGTGATAAAAATGGGGGCTATGATCGAGGAAGGTTTGAAGGCCAACAAGATCATGAGCTACTCAGCATTGAAAGCCACCACTCAGGCTATCCAAAGTGGTACTGGAGGAGTACTGGGGAAAAAGAGGAGAGAGGAAGTTGCGGCCGTCGAGTCCGGGGCATGGTTCATAAATAGAGGCCCCGCACCCCAATATAGCCCACCCCAGCCTCTCACTACCAAAATTACTCCCACAATCCATATAACCACCCGCAACATTACTATCCCGCACCCGATCCCCATTTTACTGTCCACCACGCACAGTCCTATTCTGCACCTTCAGTCCGTGCACCGTGGCGTACACCAAACCTGCAGAACAATCATCCACCCCCAAGAGCTTACAGAAACCCCTCGGGCGCGAGTTTTCGTCCGAACCAGGCATTCAGGGGCGACAAGGCGCCAAGGCCAAAGACTTTCACTCCCTTGGGAGAGTCTTACACCAGTCTGTTCCACCGGTTGAAGCAAGTAGGGTTGCTAAATCCGGTGGAAGCTAAGCTACCAAACCCTCTTCCGAAGAACCTGGACCATTCAGTAAATTGTGCCTACTGCTCGGGATGTCCGGGACACGATACGGAAAAATGTTGGAGGTTGAAAACGGCCATTCAGGAGCTCATCGACACTCGCAGGATTGAGGTCCAGACTCCAACAGAGCCCAACATCAACCAGAACCCGCTTCCAACTCATCACGAGACCAACATGATCGAGTTGGTTCGGGTGGAAGAAGGAAAGGAGAAAGCCTCTCAGATGGTAATGATGATTAAGTCTAGCGGGGTAGGAATGAGAAAAGGGCCGAGCCTTGACGAGTCACCCAGTTGCAAGAAGGACATACTAGGAGGGTCGGAAGCAGGAAAGGGGAGTGTGAACGAAGTACCGGTGAGGCCGGGGGAAGCAAAGATAGTTGTACCAGGGGCAGCAATCAAGCCCATCTTGACAGTAGCAGGCGTTCGAATGGATCCTTTCATCATCCAGCCAACAATACAGTTGCCAATAACTGATAGCCGAGCTGTTCCATGGAATTATGCTCGGATTACAACGACCTACAAAGGAAAGGAAGTGAAAGAGGAAGTTTGCGAAGCGCAAGGGTTGACCCGCTCGGGGAGATGTTTTGCCCCTGCGGAATTGAGGAAGATCACTCCGGCAACATTGAAAAAGCCGGTAACCGATGAAGAGGCGAAAGAATTCTTGAAAAAGATGAAGCTGCATGACTATTCTGTCGTAGAGCAGTTGAAGAAAACTCCCGCGCAAATATCATTGCTGTCTTTGCTGATACATTCTGAAGAACATCGGCAAGCTTTGATGAAAATTCTGAATGAGGCACACGTACCTGATAAAATCTCAGTAAATCATCTGGAGAAGATCACCAATAGGATCTTCGAAGCAAATCGGATCACCTTCACCGATGACGAGTTGCCTGAGGAAGGCACCGAGCACAACAGGGCTTTATATCTTACGGTGAAGTGTGAAGAGGCGGTGGTTACCAAAGTCCTTGTCGATAATAGGTCCAGTGCTAACATTTGTCCTCTCTCTACACTGGACAAATTGAAAGTAGACATCGGCAGGGTACGCAAGAACAGCGTATGTGTTCGAGGGTTTGACGGAGGAGGCAAAGCGTCGGTCGGGGACATAGTGTTAATCTTGACAATCGGACCAGTGGAGTTCACCATGGAATTCCAAGTGCTGGACATGGTAGTGCCATATAACCTTCTAATAGGGCGACCGTGGATCCACGCCGCAAGAGCAGCTCCATCCAGCCTACACCAACTCGTCAAGTTTGAGTGGGACCAACAGGAGATCGTCGTCCATGGAGAGAATGATCTACAACCAGGCACCATCGTCCCCTTTGTTGAGACAGAAGAAGATGTTGGGCCGTGGGTGTATCAGGTCTGCGATGTGGTATCCGCCAACCGAGTTCCAGAAGGGGAATGCATTCCCAATGACGAAATAATTACCGCAGACGTCATGGTGGCGCATGAAATGTTGAGACATGGTTTCATACCCGGCAAAGGTCTAGGTGCATCTCTGCAAGGAATCATACAACCGGTATCTGTGGTCGAAAACTTGGGAACCTTCGGCTTGGGATTCCAACCAACATCAGAGGACATCCGACGAGCAAAGAGGAGTAAGCAGAAGACACGGGCGCTCCCAAAGCCTGTTCCACGCCTTTCCCAATCTTTTGTCAGGTCCGGAGCAAGAGGACATCCAACGACAAAGATTCCTGGTCCTACGGTCAGGCCAGACGAAGAGTTCTTCAGGAAGTTCGAGGACCTATTCACAGATGTATGTATGATCGAGGATGGTGAAGGATCCAGTCATGCCGAGATACAGTTTGTGGGACCAAAGGCAAAACTGAATAATTGGAAGGCTACTCCTCTCCCTGTCCGGAAGGAGTCTTGGTAGTTTGTCTTGGATTGTTTTCTTTCGAAATTTTGTGTCGGGGATTGTCCCCGGAGTAAAATCCAGTTGTTTTAGTTCATTTTGATTTAAGTTTGCAGTTTGTTTTTCCTTGTACTGTTCCCATTAATGAAATTTGATTCCCTTCGTGTCTAATTTTGTTTATTTTTCCTTCTTTTTACTTTTCTGAACAGCCTTCTTTCAACCGATCTTAATGATATGGCGTGCTTAAAGATTAATCAACCCAGTCTAGAAAGTCAATCGGGTTTGGAAATAATAACGCATGAAATAAGAAGTGACGAGAGTGAGTCGGAGTACGGCGATGATGAAGCCGTGGAAGAAATCGGTGAAGAATTAAGTCACTTCGAGGAAAAACCCAAACCAAATTTAAATGATACTGAGGCCGTTAATCAGGGGAATGCGGATGACGTCAAAGAAACCCGAATAAGCGTCCATATTGAACCCAATCTGAGGGAAGAGTTGATCAAAACACTCATGGAGTTTAAAGACATTTTCGCATGGTCGTACGACGACATGCCAGGACTCAGCACTGATCTAGTGGTTCATAAATTACCCACTGATCCGGCATATCCTCCCGTCAAGCAGAAACTGCGGAAATTCAAGACGGAGACGAGTGTGAAGATTAAGGAGGAAGTAACCAAGCAGTTGCAGGCGAAAGTCATTCGTGTCACTCGATACCCTGAATGGTTGGCTAACGTAGTACCGGTGCCAAAGAAAGACGGAAAGATCAGAGTATGCGTGGACTATCGCAATCTCAACAAGGCGAGTCCTAAGGATAATTTCCCGCTTCCCAATATCCATATCCTTATTGATAATTGCGCCGGACGCGAAATCGGATCCTTTGTGGACTGTTATGCGGGATATCATCAGATTTTGATGGATGAAGAGGACGCAGAAAAGACGGCTTTTATCACACCGTGGGGGACTTATTGCTACCGAGTGATGCCGTTTGGTTTGAAGAATGCAGGGGCAACATATATGAGGGCGATGACTACAGTATTCCATGACATGATACACAAGGAAATTGAAGTGTACGTGGATGATGTGATCGTAAAATCCAGACGTCAAGAAGACCATGTTGCTGACCTCAGGAAGTTCTTTCGAAGACTTCGAAGGTACGACATCAAGCTCAATCCGGCCAAGTGCGCATTCGGAGTTCCATCAGGAAAGTTGCTAGGATTCATCGTCAGCCGACGGGGCATTGAGTTAGACCCATCCAAAATCAAGTCCATTCAGGAGCTACCTCCGCCAAAGAATAAAACAGAGGTAATGAGTCTGTTGGGAAGGTTGAATTACATCAGTAGGTTTATTGCCCAACTTACGGCAACCTGTGAACCCATATTCCGCCTATTGAAGAAAGACGCTGCGATAGAATGGACGACGGAATGTCAGGAAGCGTTTGACCAAATCAAAGGGTATCTGTCAAATCCACCCGTACTAGTTCCGCCTGAACCGGGTAGACCCCTGATTCTTTATCTAACGGTCTTGGAGAATTCGTTTGGCTGCGTACTGGGGCAGCATGATCTTACCGGCAGGAAGGAACGGGCCATTTACTACCTCAGTAAGAAATTCACAATCCACGAGGTCAAGTACACTCATTTAGAAAAGACATGTCGCGCTTTGACTTGGGTAGCCCAAAAGTTGAAACATTATTTGTCTTCTTACACCACTTACCTCATTTCGCGTCTGGATCCGTTGAAGTATATTTTCCAGAAACCCATGCCTACAGGGAGGTTGGCAAAATGGCAAATATTACTTACGGAGTTCGACATCATATACGTGACAAGGACGGCTATGAAAGCACAAGCATTGGCCGATCACTTAGCTAAAAATCCTGTTGATGACGAATACGAACCTTTGAGGACCTATTTTCCAGACGAAGAAGTATTGCAAATTGAGGGGTTAGAACTAACCAAGGATCCAGGATGGAAGCTCTTCTTCGACGGAGCGGCGAACGCAAAAGGAGTCTGAGTAGGGGCTGTGCTCATATCTGAAACAGGACATCATTATCCTGTTACTGCTCAACCGCGTTTTCATTGCACCAATAATATGGCTGAGTACGAGGCATGTATCTTGGGGTTGCGATTAGCGGTGGACACGGATGTACAGGACGTCTTGGTCTTGGGGGACTCGGACCTTCTGGTACATCAGATTCAGGGAGAATGGGAAACCAGAGATTTAAAGCTTATCCCATATCGTCAGTGTTTGCATGATTTGACCAAACGCTTTCGATCAGTAGAATTCAGGCACATCCCAAGGATGCATAATGAGGTTGCCGACGCGTTGGCTACTTTAGCATCAATGCTACATCACCCGGACAAGGTTCGTGTCGATCCGTTACATATCCATGTCCGAAATCAACATGCTTATTGTAATGTGATAGAGGAAGAGGTGGATGGTGAGCCGTGGTTTCATGATGTCAAGGAATACCTCAGGTTAGGAGTATACCCAGAGCAAGCAACCGGAGATCAAAAGCGAGCTATTCGGCGGTTGGCGAACGGATTTTTCCTTAGTGGAGGGGTGTTGTACAAAAGAACCCCAGACTTGGGATTGTTGAGATGTATAGATGCAAGTCAAGCCACAACAGTGATGACAGATATACACTCGGGAGTTTGTGGACCACACATGAGCGGATACGTATTGGCAAAGAAGATTCTTCGAGCAGGATATTACTGGCTCACGATGGAGCGTGATTGTATAAGTTTTGTGCGAAGATGCCATCGGTGTCAGATACACGGAGATTTGATTCATTCTCCACCGACTGAATTGCATACAATGTCAGCACCATGGCCGTTTGTTGCATGGGGTATGGATGTTATTGGACCTATAGAACCTGCGGCTTCCAATGGTCATAGGTTCATTTCGGTAACGATCGATTATTTTACCAAGTGGGTGGAGGCCAAAACCTTCAAATCAGTGACCAAGAAGGCGGTGGTGGACTTCGTACATTCCCACATGATCTGCAGGTTTGGAATTCCAAAGATAATCATCAAAGATAACGGTGCCAATCTTAACAGCGGATTGATGAAAGAGGTATGTCAACAGTTCAAGATTACACACCGAAATTCCACACCGTATCGCCCAAAAGCAAACGGTGCGGTCGAGGCAGCAAACAAGAACATAAAGAAGATATTGAGGAAAATGATAGAAGGGTCTAGGCAGTGGCATGAAAAGTTACCATTTGCGCTGTCGGGTTATCGCACTACCGTCCGGACTTCGGTAGGTGCAACTCCTTACTTGTTGGTATACGGGACTGAAGCAGTAATACCCGCAGAAGTTGAGATTCCATCCCTCCGAATTGTCGCTGAAGCTGAGATTGATGACGACGAGTGGGTCAAAACCCGATTGGAGCAATTGAGCTTGATCGATGAAAAGAGATTGACAGCAGTATGTCACGGCCAATTGTATCAAAAGAGAATGGCGAGAGCATATAACAAGAAGGTACGTCCCAGGAAATTTGAAGTGGGACAGCATGTGTTGAGGAGAGTTATACCACATCAGGCCAAAGCGAAAGGCAAGTTTGCTCCAAATTGGCAGGGACCATTTGTGGTGACTAGAGTATTATCCAACGGCGCTCTATGTCTGACTGATGTTGAGGGAAGATGCACCGATATGGCTATCAATTCTGATGTCGTCAAGAGATATTATGTGTAATTCTTTAATGCATTTGTCAACGTTTGGTTTCGTTTGTGTGTATTTGGCATTTTTCGAGAATGAAATGACAGAGGCAATTTTTCTACTACCCAAACACTTTAACCTTTGTTTCCCCATTTGAGCCTTAATTATTCTTTCATATGCCCTCTTTCGGAATCATCAAGGAAGATGTATAACAAAATAGAAAAAGAAACAAAGAAAAGACACAAGAAAAAGTGAACTACGTTCGACCTGATTCCTCAACAAGGATACGTAGGCGCCACACGGCTCGGTCATAATAAAATAAAAATCAAAGATTCCCCAAGCAACAAAACTGGGGCAGAAGTCATTGTTTCGTTGGAAAGATAGTGTGGATTCCGAAAGTTGTAATAAGCTAACCGTTGAGGTTAAACCCCTTTCTTCAGCCTCACGCGCAGAAACCATGTTAAGAACCAGAAAGACCTCTCGATCAGCATTCGAGAAGTGCCAAGTCATGGGAACGGAAGCCAAGAGTGACATCCCGACCCTCGATTGAATCCAGGATGCACAAACCGAAAGGGGATAACGCTCTAGAGGTAATCTCGTGGGTGATACCCCGACGCAGGGAAAGAAAGCGTAAATGAGAGAGTCTTAACGGTGAAAACCCTCGCGGGCACCTTAAGGCAAAGGAAGTTGAGAGAAGTAAAATGAGAGAGTCTTACGGTGAAAACCTTTACGGGCACCTTAAGGCGACGGGAGATAGAGAGAAATGAGAGAATCTCATTAGTGAAAACCCTTTGAAGGGCACTGTGAGGTGACAGGACGAGATGGTTACAAGATGTCTGCATGAGACAAGGTTTGGACATCCGTTTACCTCTAGCAGAACGCGGCATCGGAAAGTGATTGACATGAATAGACTGGGTAGTTTAATCTTGTCACGACCCCAAATCCGGTCGTGATGGCGCCCAGCACATTGCTAAGCCAGCCTGAGTTCAGAAAAGTTTTTCTCTTCTTTTGTCATTTGCGGTCAGTATTCTTTTCTTTTCTTTCATTTTCGAAAATTGATTTTTCAAAACTTACTACCAAGTCTCCCAAAGCAGTATAATGAAAATGAATAGGCGTGGAACGAGGCAATAAGGCAGAAGTCGTTACGATAGCAAGATTGGGATGACAGGCTGATTGGAGGGTTCGCAGGAATTATGGAGTATGATGGACACATGTGGCACGTCCGAAAGATGATTTCACGCAACGGATCACCGGCTAAAAAGAGTCGGATCAAACCAAAGATTGGAATAAAAGGAAAGATGAGAGGTCGTTCGTGGAAAGAGCATCGTCCCCAGCAAGCGTCAACGTCGCCCTCAAAGTTCGAGAGAGGCCAAGCAGCCGAAAGAGAAAAGAAAATGGCCCCAACAAGAGTGGCACGACCACTCACCGCGTTTTGAAACTAACAATTTTTCTTTGATTTAAAAGCAGGGAAAGAGGGTTTGTTGGCAGAAAAGCATACCGTCCAGAAGTTTATCAAACTGGGGCAGAACATTTTCTCCTGTTGCGAAAATTTTCTTGAAAGCAAAGACTCGGAGGATAAGGGTAGAAAGCAACACAAGATTTCGGGAAATACCAGCTCCGAGCAGAATAGTTTTGAGAAAGGCCAGGACAACACGATGGGATGATCTTTGAGCCTGGTATCATCCCCAGCAGTTGATGAAAAAATGAAACAATGGCTTCGAGATTCCCCCAGCAGTATTACATTCCGTAATTTGCTCGAAGAGGCAAAAGCGTGAGTCCCAGAGGAGGTATGGAAAAAAAAAAGAAGAGAATAAGGGGTGAAGGAAACAAAGAATACTTCCTCAGCAGCATCATCCCCAGCAGGCAAGTAAACAGTTCCCAAAATATCCCCCAGCAGCCAGAAGAAAAAGTAATACGACCCAGGGGAAGGAAATTCCAAGACAGGATAATTCAGAAGAGAAGGTGGTCCGAGAGGCAATGCAGGAAGAAGAAAATGGTACAAGAGGCAAAGGAAGGTAATCAAGATAGGATGAAATCAGTGAGTTGTAATTGGAGTCAGGGAGCCCGCCTGGAGAATGGAGTGGCAATTTAATTGAAGTCAGGGAGCCCGCCCGGAGAATGGAGTGGCGATTTTATTTTGAAGTAGTAGTTGAAGTCAGGGAGCCCGCCCGGAGAATGGAGTGGCGATTTTATTTTGAAGTAATAGTCGAAGTCAGGGAGCCCGCCCGGAGAATGGAGTGGCGATTTTATTTTCGAAGTAGTAGTCGAAGTCAGGGAGCCCGCCCGGAGAACGGAGTGGCAATTTTATTTTGAAGTAATAGTCGAAGTCAGGGAGCCCGCCTGGAGAGAATGGAGTGGCGATTTAATTTTGGAGTTGTAATTGAAGTCGGGAGCCCGCCCGGAGAACGGAGTGGCGATTTTATTTTGAAGTAATAGTCGAAGTCAGGGAGCCCGCCCGGAGAACGGAGTGGCGATTTTATTTTGAAGTAGTAGTTGAAGTCGTGAGCCCGCCTGGAGAACGGAGTGGCAATTTTATTTTGAAGTAATAGTTGAAGTCAGGGAGCCCGCCTGGAGAATGGTGTGGCGATTTTATTTTGAAGTAATAGTTGAAGTCAGGGAGCCCGCCCGGAGAACGGAGTGGCGATTTTATTTTGAAGTAGTAGTCGAAGTCGCGAGCCCGCCCGGAGAATGGAGTGGCAATTTTATTTTCAAGTAATAGTTGAAGCGGGAGCCCGCCTGGAGAATGGAGTGGTGATTTTATTTTGAAGTAGTAGTTGAAGTCAGGGAGCCCGCCTGGAGAATGGAGTGGCGATTTAATTTTGAAGTTGTAATTGAAGTCAGGGAGCCCGCCTGGAGAATGGAGTGGCAAATTTAATTTTGGAGTTGTAATTGAAGTCAGGGAACCCGCCTGGAGAATGGAGTGGCGATTTTATTTTGAAGTAGTAGCTGAAGTCAGGGAGCCCGCCTGAAGAATGGAGTGGCGATTTATTGTTGAAGTTGGTTGGGGAAAGTGGTAGAGCATAACGAAATCCCCAGCGTGAATCCAAGTTCATAATCGAAAGGAAGACGACAAGGATCAGAAAAGATAGATTCAGATTTCGAAGAAGAATGGTTTGAAGACCACAAAGAAGGAACCAACGGTCGGAGTTCGGCAATCAAGATAGGCCAAAATAACAATTGGCAGAAGAGAAGAAACATCAGAAGGAACGATCAAGCCAACAAGAAGCAAGGTGGCAAAAGCAAGTTGAAGATAGATAGGATCGTGTGATCCGTAGGCTAGCCTAATTCCTTGTTTTATCTTTAGCGCGATGTAATGAGGAGATCGGTAAGCAGTAATAGCGGCAACAACAACAGTAACAGCAAGATCACAGCAGTCACGGTAGCCCCAGCTACCAAAACTTCCCGAACTACATTGACCTGATTCCCTTTTAGCCAGGGATATGTAGGAGACTTTCTGAAGCAGAGGTTCGGTCAAACTTTTCCAACAATGCTTCTTACGGAGTGCTCAAACGGGCAAAAAATCGCTCGTATCCGCTCACTTATCTTTGCACGAAAACCCTTCATGTTTACGCTACATTGTGTATGTTACTGTGAGCACGTGATTTTTGCCCTATACGAGAATTACTCCCAAAATGTCAAAATAAAAGAGTCTTTGTGTTTGTTTGCGATATTTGTGGATTACGTGTTCTTTTTCTTATTGTTTACGTTTGCGTGCCCATGTCTATTTGTTCAAATTAAATAAATAAAATATATATACCACATATGTTGCGTTAATATTTTTAGGATTAGTCCCGTACTTAGAAATAGTTAAGTTTATTTTTACAAAAATAGAAAAATCACAAAAATATGTATTTTCGTATTTTTATTTAATTGGGCAAATTTTATTTTAATGGTTAGTGATAATTATTATTAGAAGTTAACTAGTACGTTTATAAGTTAATTTGGTTCTATAAGTTCATTTAGAATTTTAGAATTTTAGTTTTATTTTAAGAAAAGCAAAAGAGAAGAAGCAAAATAGAAAGAAATTGAAACAAAAATCGGAACTGGGCCGCTCAATTAAACCCAAAAACCAGGCCCAAAACACTTGCCCATACCCGATCCAAGTCAGGCCCCTCAGGAGACATCCAAACGATGTCGTTTTAGTCATACCTGATCTGGGCCGTTGATCTCAGACTGATCAACGACCAAGATCGTATCACCCAGCCCGACCCGTTCCCAGTCAGAGACCGACCCAGCCCCGTATAACACTACACGACATCGTTTCACTTAAGTGAGAAGATCCTGGTCGTTGATCGTAAATGATCCAACGATCAGGATTGAGTTTCCTATTTCGTATATAAATCAAATCTCCTACCCAGCCCCCCCCAAGCCAAACCCGTCTCAACCTCGTCTCTCTCTCTCTCAACTTCGTCTCTTTCACAAACAACAAACCCTAGCCGCCGCCCCCTCTCCCCTCGCCTGAAAACCCGGCGGCAACGACGCCGCCGGTCACCAAACTAACACACCTTGACCATCTGACCACCCCCAATCCAAATCTCGGACCCGTTTGCTTCGAATCATCCCCCATCGTATCGAATCTCCATTCGAAGAATTGAGCAGAACCTGGACATACCCCAAACTCATACCACGGCACCCCCTGACATCTCTCGTGCCCAAAACACCTTTGGTTCCGTTCGAATCTTACTAGAACCATTCGAACCCTAAATTGAGCACAAGAACCCTAGAAAACAAAAGCCCGGGTTCTGTCCAAAATGCGAAGGAATTGGGGCCTCAATCGACTTTAGTCGGGTGTTCTCAGTCGGGAACACTCGATTAAAGTCCGTTTTATCCCCCAAAAGAAATGGGTCTTGAGTCTTAGTTCGAACCTCGCTCGGCTAGTTCTTAATTTCGTCTTGGAGGTATTTTTTCTCTCTTTATTTGTTCCTTTGGTTTCTTGTTATTTGGTTGGGTTACTGTATTAATTTTGTTTTCAACTTTTGCTCGTTGTTGTTCACTTTCTCCATCTGACTTTTTATTTGGCCAAGTTTGTTTCTATTCGTGGTCGAGTGTGTGCTATAAGCCGTGTAATTGGTTAGTTTATAAGTTTCCAGTTTTTGTCAAATACAACTCGAATCATCGGATGAACCATTTATTCTTATTGTTTGTTGTTAATTGCTGAATGTTATAGCCTGTGTAATCAATTAAATGAGTGTCGTCCATTAGTTTCCATGCTTGGATGCTAGAATGACTCGATAATAGTTTGGTTCGTGCCAGTAGTGTTGTTTCTTCCTATTCTTACTTTTGTGATTGAAGCGAACCTGTTGGTGAATCCAATTTTCTCTTTGAACCAAATTGCTTATATGTCACCCTTTGTTCTGTATATTTTTCACATGAATCTCATTTCTTGAGTCATAATGCTTCAATACCGTTTGAATCACTATTTGAATTTTGACCAAGAGTTGGTTACAACCGTATGATGATCAATTAGCAGATAGTTTAATCAGCTTAGGCTTGAGCAGATCTAGAATGGCAGGGTTTTAATTAGTTAAACTTAAAGGGTCTATCAAGTGGTTAATTAAATATCACTAATTTGATATCAGCGGGGAACCAAACAATAGGCATGGGAGTTAATATTAATACTATAATACACCCATGACTTTTGATTAAAACAAGAAGGGACAAGACATGTAGTAGTGGAGGTATAAGAGAATATCATGGGCAAAGATGGTGGGGGGATTAGTTTAAGTGTTTCAAGAATGATAAAAGGTCTGTTTTTAGCTATAAATATGGCATTAAGCTGAAACAGATAGGACAGGGTAGGATATTGGAAAACATAGACAGAAATATTCCTACACACACAGAGATACCTGGAGAAAGAATTTTGAACTAAAAATACAGTGAGAGTAGGGAAGATAGACAGACGAATAAACAAAATACATACACACACACCCATTGTGTCACTGTTGCATTGTAGAGTCTGTTACTGTTGCTGTTCAGTTGTCGTAGAGATTGTTGGCGTGTTGTTGTGTGTTGTTAAGGTTGTTTGGTGTTGGTTTGTTACTGTTGCTCCTGTGTTTGCTGCCACTTGTTACTGTTGGCCCCTGTTTGTTGTGGTAGCTATTGTTGTTGCTGTTGGTCGAGGTTGTGTCTTTGGTTGGCTAGCATCGTGTTTGGCCACTGATACTCTTGTGTTTGGCCACTGGTATTCTTGCGTTTGGTTGTTGAGTTGGGACTGCTGTAGTTTGCACCTGGGTGTTGATTGTTGCTGTTGTTTTGGCTCCTGTTTTCTCCTGCTATTGGCTGTTGATACATTGCTGTTGTTGCCATTACTGCATAGCTGATCCTTTGGTTCTTTAATTGCCAGGTACACATTTGTAATCTGAGGCTTATGGAAATGATTTGAAGTGCTGATCCTTTTCTTTTAACAATATCTTCTGATTTTCGTTAGTTTTCCTTCTATAAATTGCCATTGGTTAAGGAAGTTATGGAATTGGAATGTATTAATGATGGCTTGATAATTGTAAATTATCGTAAGTTAGAAATCAGAACTGTTCATTAGTCTATTAGCACATATAGGCAGTCATTAGTTGATTTTGTATTAGCTGTAATTTCGCTTCTATTTAGTACGTGTAGGTAATGAAAATCAGTATTCCTCACCTTCTCGCTTTTATCAGTTTAACGTTCAGCATTCCTGTTTTGTTTTGAATAAAGGAAAGAGTTCATAGCTTCAGCATATTAACGCCAATCGTCCATGACAGTACAATAATTAACTAATTGTGATCAAATATGAAGTAATAGTATGTTTGTGTTTAGGTTAAATCATTAGTAAGAATTAAACAATTAACTTGTCTCTTAGCCGAAATCAGTTGTATTTTCACACCGGAAAAACATTTTTTACTTTGGTGTCCAGCGATTAGTGATAAATGTTGTTTTCCTATATGTACAGTGCTGGACGCCTATGAGCAACAAGATTAATGGGTTTGGCATAAAGATTTTATAATGGGCCTGGTTGTTGTCATATGGCCCATATCTAGAATACATTAGCTCATTCATTTGGACTGTTAATTACAAGCAATAAAATTCCATTTCAATTTAAAACTAATAGACGAAATAAGTAGAACATATAGACGGGTTAGGATCGGCCTTTAATAAAAGTGAGATGAGCCTCGCCGCACTAAATACACAATTGCGGGGCCCTCAAATGAAATTGTTATAAGAAGCATAGGCTCGGGAAGACCGTTTAGCGAATTTCACGGTCTTTCCCAAAGTTAATAAAGACGATAGACACTTTAGGCGCATTGGTTAATAATAATACCTTCCTAATCACGGGTGCGCATTTATGTGACCCAAATCTTACTCTCGGCGAAATCGAAATACATTAAAGTCATAGGCGTACCGGTTGCGGTGTGACTCGCAATGTGTTTTCGTGACGTCGCAATTATTCTAAAATTAAAAGCGGAACATTAAAAGCACCTAGTTAAAACATATAAAGAAATCAGATAAAAGCAAAAAAAATTGCAGTGGAGCGATCGTGCTAAAACCACGGAATCCGGGAGTGCCTAACACCTTCTCCCGGGTTAACAGAAATCCTTATCCAGGTTTCTAGTTTCGCACACTGTATTATAAAGTCATTCTTTTCCTCGATTCGGGATTCAACCGGTGACTTGGGACACCATAAATCTCCCAAGTGGCGACTCTAAATTAATTAAATAAATCCCGTTTCGATTGTCCTTTAATTGGAAAACTCCATCGCGCCCTCGCGAGTCAGCAGAAAAAGGAGGTGTGACAGCTCTGGCGACTCTGCTGGGGATTACACCCAGAACTTCGGTTCAGGGTTTAAGAATTCGAGCTCAGTTAAATTGTTGTTTTTGTCTATACTTGATTTTATTATATGTTTAATTGATGTGCTATATGTCTACCGCTTTGATACTAGTTGCACTGTATATACAAACTGCTATATGTTTACCGCTTTGATACTATTTGAACTGTATATACAAATTGCGCCGAGTCCTTTCTTTCTCTCACCCCCGAGGATGTGCTCACTGGTTGAGACTCCCTATTCTGTTAGTGTCATACCCCGAAATAATAAAGAGGCTTGGAAAGTTTCTAAGCCGGTTGGCCTTTTGGTTCCCGGAAAGGAGCTCCTTCCTCAGCCCGAGTTGTCCGCTTGGGTACACAGTCTAGATCACATACCGAGGTTCTGAGCTTAGAATAACATGACTTCATGCCGGATCCCTAGTAGGAAACGCTTATTTGCATCACGTTGCATTTGACTTAGGGGACTCAACACAGGGGTTGGGTCCGTCTAGGACAGGTGAACCGGTAATCAAAGACCGAGAATATGACGACCCGGCCCGTCGTCACGGGAATTACCACCCCGTTATGTCGAAATTGTATGTTTTATGCTTTTATATCAGTTAGGAGTGAATTGGATTAAAAATGAGGCATTGGATTGAAAATGAGGCATATAGCCTTTGTGAAGGAAACTTGAATAAGGAAAGTCAACCCGGAGTTGACTATTTGGTTAGAGGGCTCGGAATCGGATTCTGATGATTCGGTTAGTTCCGGGAGGTGATTTGTGACTTAGGGGAGCGATCGGAATTGAATTTGGAGGCCCGGTGTAGAAATAGGCTTGAATTGGCTAAGGTTGAATTTTGGCGAAATCTGAACGGTAGGTGAGATTTTGATCCGGGAGTCGGAATGGAATTCCGACAGCTGCAGTAGCTTCGTTAGGTGATTTTGGATGTGCCTGCAAAATTTCAGGTCATTCGGACGTCGTTTGGTCGGGTTTTTGATTGAATGTGTAATTCGGAATGTTTTAAGGAATTTAGGCTTGAATTTGATGCGAATTATGGGTTTTGGTGTTATTAGACGTGTTTTGAGGATTGGAGCAAGTTCGAATAAGGTGTTAAGATGTGTTGGTGTGTTTGGATGAGGTCTCGGGGCCTCGGGTGTTTTCGGATGGTTAAACCAAGAAAATCATGGAAATTGCGAGTCAAGCAGTTCTCGTTCGTCATTTTCGCCCTCGCGGAAAACTCGGGCGCGGAGGCGAGCCCGCAGGAGCGGACCGAGGAGCGCAGGAGCGCTTGGCACAGCAGAAGCGGACTCCTTTCCGCCGAAGCGGCATCGCTGGCGCGAGCCGCTGATCGCAGTGTCGGACTAGATGGAAAATGGGAAAGTCCGCAGTGTCGGATTATTGATCGCCGGGCGAGTCCGCGGAGCGGACTCCGGTGCGCGTGAGCGGGTGTTTTCGCAAAAGCGGAGGATCAATCGCGGAAGCGGACGCGCACAGGCGGTCCTTTTCTCGCAGAAGCGGAATTGGCCGGCTAGGCCTGGAATCGCTGAAGCGACCCTTCGGTCGCGGATACGGACTCGTAGGAGCGGAATTTTATCCGCAGAGGCGAAAATCGCAGTGAGTTAAGTGTATCAGAAGTTAGAAAAATTTCAGAAACATTTCACACATTTTGGTCTCGGCTTTAGAGGCGATTTGGAAGAGAAATTCAAGGGAAATCATCAGGTGTAATCAACTATGGACTTAAACTATGATTAGTATTGGTAATATTATGCAATTATATCATGAAAATGGAGGAAATTGGGGTAATTTATGGAGGATTTAGCCCTAGGCTTGAACTTTAGAAAATCAAGGTTTTGAATGGGCAAATGGAGTCCGAATTTGGTAAAATTGATATGCTTAGACTCGTATCGAGACGAGAGTTCCGAATATGTGACTTTTGTAATTTTTCGAGAAGCGTACCGAAAGTCGGGTTTTGACAACTTTGGGAATTTTGATGTAAATTGAGTTGTTTTGATTGGGTGTCGTCCCATTGGCCTAATTTGTTGTGTTTCTACTGTATTTGATCAGATTCTACGCGTGCGGAGCTTGATTCTCGTGGCAAGGGCATTGCGGAGTAGTCGTCGCGCCGTATTGAGGTGAGTAATAGATGTGGGTGATGACCAGCCGGTTCGAAACCCCGGTATACCACTTTGTGACGCTGTATAGCGGCGAGACACGCACACTCTTGAGAGTGCGGGGTCGATCATGAACTGGAGACTATATATTAGTCCGACCTGTTGATACTGTATTATTGCCTATTCTCGAGCCGTTGAACCCCCTTCTTGGGCGGTTGAGTATACTTGTGGGCCGTGAGCCACTTATTGGATCCCGCGAGGATCGTTATCATTGTCTTATCATATAGACATGCTAGTTTACTACTAGTCCGCAACTATTTCTGTCATTATGCTAATTCCAATCTCTGGAACTTGATATTACTGTTTTCCAACTGAAAAAAAATGATAAAAGAATTTTCAAAAACTACTTTTGAGCCTGCGAGGCTGTATCTGCATATTAGCTGACTAGTAGTGGATCGGGCTGAGGGGCAAACTTTTATATGTGCATCTTGCATATATTTATTTGAATTTTTACTTGTTATACTGTTGTATTTATGCCCGAGGGGAGGATTTTTCTATGCTTATTAGCACTAACTATTTTGAAATCGTTTTTGTAACTGTTGAAAAAATCATTTTCTAAAGAGATTTAAACTGAGTTCAGGGCTTCACTATTTTCTCAAAGGATTGTACTATGCTTATATCAACATGTTGGTTGCTTTACGTGATTTTTTATTGCTATGTTGTTATTTACCTTTATTACTCACTAAGTTGGAGTACTCACTTTACTCCCCGCACCTCGTGCACAGATGCAGGTATCTATTTACCCGGTAGCAGGTCTGGGCCGATCGACATCTGTGGGATATACGAGGTAGCTGCAGAGTCCGCAGGACCCGATATTCCTTCTTACTGTCTTGATTTTGTATTGACTTTTCTTTCCGCACTCGGTATCTTGTAAACCTTTATACACTCATGTTCAGTAGAGGCTCATGACTCTTGACCCTTGGTCTATGGGAGTTGATGTATTATGGGACTCGGTTCCCCGTTTTCGTTATATGTATCGTTGTTGCTTCGTGAATTAATATGCTTAAATGGGCTAAAGAGAGCTTCTAGCTCCGTTGTTTATATTGATTGGTCAGGCTGGCTTAGCAATGTGCTGGGCGCCATCACGACCAGATTTGGGGTCGTGACAGTGTGATATATTTACGATCTTAAAAAAATCGAGGTATGCGTTCACGTAACTTCGACTAAACTCTCTTAATAATAATAAAGTGTAATTAACTGTAGACACGTACATGTGACATGATACTTGACGCGCCAAACAAAATGAGTACGTGTATGCGTGACTCGTTTTAGGATAATTTCTTAATTAAAGGAGGTAAAATGCACATAGCTTCCAAAATATGTAATTAAACAATCTAACTAAGACAAGTATGATTAAATCGGTCGTGTTAAAACCACAGAACCCAGGAATGCCTAACACCTTCTCCTGGTTTAACATAATTTCTTACCTAAATTTCTGCGTTTCGCGGACTGTAAAATAGAGTAAAACTTCTTCGATTCGGGATTTTAAACCAATGACTTGGGACACCATTGATTATTCCAAGTGGCGACTATGAATATGAAATAATAATCTAGCTTCTATAATTATCACTTTAATTGGAAAAAATCCCCTAAAAATGAGGAGTGACAGCTCTGGCGACTCTATTGGAGATCAAACCTAGAATCTCTAGTTCAGGGTTCAAGAATTTGAGCTTGTTTTTGTTATTTTTACGTGGCTTTATTTATTATTGATATTACTATATTTTATGGGCCTAATGTACTAATTATTTTTTATTTACCGTTTTACATTATTTGAACTGTATTAAAGTCCCTTCTTACGCCACCCTTCTGAGTCTTCTGAAATATGGTGCACATGTATGTGTGGTCCACTTTCTGTTAGAAGTCATACGAATTAGAACAAGGCTTGGGTCAGTAACAAGGTCAGGTAGACTTTCGTGCTCCCGGTACGTTACCCCCACCTCGGCTCGAGCTGTCCACTCGGGTAAGGCATGTCTAGAATACAGCTCGAGGATTAAACCTGGAATAACATAACCTTATGACGGATCCCTAACAGGAATGTTTATTTGCATCACGTGTATTTAACTTTGGGGACTCAACACAGGGGTTGGGTCCATCTAGGACAGGTGTACAAGGAATAACAGACCATCCTGACGCATCTTACGTGCTATGTGAACATTTATTTGTTTTGGCTTGTATGTTGTCCGGATAAGAAAAGAAACTCAAGAGAAAAATCAAGAGTGATGTAGGAATGAGATAAAGCCTGGTTCTCAAAACACAGTATTTGAAAATGTCTCGAAACTCTAGCAAATTGTTTTTCGAGGGTTGAAAAAATAAAGGGAAAAAGAGTCATTTCAAAATGAGTCACTCATGTTTTTCCAATTATGTCAAAATTAATCGAACTACGTAGGTATGATTCTCACGGGATATGGGATACGCAGGCAACCTACATAAGGTTCGGCCTCATTTTTGGAAAAAATAACCAAATAAAATAAAGTGTAGTTAGGGCTTTGGTCAAAAGAATAAGCTGACCCAGCTATGGTTATGTTGTAAGTCATTCTTGCCTGGATAGCCTAAGACAATCTTTCAATTGTTGAGGGCTATTTTCATAAATAATGGGTAAGAAGGTGTACTTTTTTTCCACGGCTGCAAAATTTATTTGGAATTATAAAGGGGTCACGTTTACGACCATTTTTTGTTAAAATAACATGGGGGAAGGTCCATTTTCCTTTGATTTGTATCCTTTAGATGTTAAGAACTGGTTTTTGCAAAAGAGTCCACCAAAGTCAACCCTAGCCTTAATCAACCACATGTAGAAATGAACACTATCCAGAACTTGTCATTATTAGTCATAGAACGGGTTCAGTTGCAGCTTTGGATGTGGTGGTATGATTTAGAGGGAGACGACCAAGATTGGGTGAAAGAGAATTTGGGTTCCCTTACACGCATTGTGGAAATAAAACCGTAGGAGGATCTAATCAAGGCCCTAGTAACTTTCTGGGATCCTGTTCACAATATTTTCCATTTCTCGGATTTTCATCTCACCCCTACTCTGAAGGAAATAGCCGGACATATTAACTTTGGCCGGGACTTGAGAAAACAACTACTTATGTTCCCAATGGCTCCCTTTATGCACAAATTCTTTGATCTCCTGAATATTAACAAGCAAATGAAGAAGGCCCATGTAAACAAAGGATGTTGGGCATTCAATTGGGTTCAAAATGCACGAAAAGGGATTGAACAACAAACAAGATAAGAGAATTTGGCAAAATCATCATTGGTTCGCTTTTATAATGGCATTTTTAGGAATTATAGTCTTTTCGAATGAAGATGAGACAATAGATATTCGCATGGCCAGAGTTGCACAAATCCTCACTACCAAAATAGATCATGCACTTTCTCCTTTAGTGTTGATGGATATTTATTGAGCATTAACATTGTGTAAGTCTGGGGCTCAATTCTTTGAAGGTTGTAGCATTCTTCTACAAATGAGGTTGATTGAGCATAGATGCCATTACCTCAAATTCATGAGTTATGGATCGAGCAAGGACAACTTCATCAAGATATATGAGGAAATACTGAAAGACTACAATTCTCCGTAAAGGTTTGAAGCTTGGGTCTCCCACTTAAGAACTCTAAAAGCAAGTGAGATTGAATGGACCCTAGGATGGCTTCTGGTCACAAAATCATATACATGAAGACTACAAAAGGTTACCTAATGTTGATGGGTTTGATAAGTGTCCATCCATACACACCGCAAAGAAATTTAAGGCAGTAGGGAAGATATCAAGTGGTGCCCAAAATGAAAATTTGAGTTCCCAAGTCATTGAGCTACACCTATAGGCTACATTAACCGAGGCTTTGGTCCAACGCGATTGGAATAGTTGTTGATATCTAAAAAATGACACCTAAGTACCAGATCTTACGAGATGGGGAGTGGATCTAGATTATACCATGTGATTTTAGAGAAAGTCATGTGCAAATAATGAGCCAGAGCCCAAGCCTGAGCCCGAGATATCCGCCAAGAGACCTCATGTCTAGGATTTTGATTGTAAAGTTCGAGAAAGGTTGGCCTAGGGAGAAAAGGAGAAAAAAATATCAAGCTGCCATTTATACCCTGGAAGAAAAATTTAGAAACGTTGGATTCAATAATGATCTTCAGGTGCAATAAGCAGAAGGTTAAAGTAGAAGGTTGGCCCAAGAAAATGAAGCCCTTTGAGCTCAGATTCAAAGGATGAAGATCGCTACTGAAAACCTGACCAGAAGCCGACAAGATGAAAAACTCATAAACAGTCTTAGACAAAAAGTATGTGATTATGTGGCTGTCTTGGAAAATCCCAAAGAGGAATTGGAAAAAACCCAGGTAAAATTGGCAAATACAGAAGGGCGGGTGAAGTTTGTTCAACAGTTGAAGGAGAAGTATGACAGAGAAGCCACGTTTCTAAAGAAGAAGCTGACTACTCTTGAAAATGAAATGACCCAGCAAACAAAGAATTTCAAAGCAGAAAGAGAGCATTGCTATGCACTAATTTTCCAACTAGAAGAAAGCATGCAACAATTATAGGACTAAAACAACATAGATACCCAACTGTTGGAAGCTCAGGCGCAGCAAATAGGGCGTCTACTTCAGGAGAAAGTTGTCATCAGAACAAAGATTAAAGTGATAGCTTACTATGTTATGATAAATTATCACAAATGTGAAGACATGACTAGGTCGATGTTTTTTGCTTCTGTGATGACATTCGTTCGCTAGGTGATGGCTGACTTGGACCATCTTCAACAGGATATTGCACAAAGGGTGGCTCAAAGACCGGATAATATTCTGAAAACTCCAGGGCACCAGTGGAAGCTCTTATGTACTCCTGACTTTCTTTTGGTTTTAAGTCAGTATTTTATTATTCAAGTCTGTTAGTTTGTTTTTAATTCTATTATGTTTTCCTGCTTAGAGTTTGTATGTTAGAGTCTTTGTATTAGAAAATCCAAAAAGATTTAGTTTAATGAAATATTGAATACCCCAAAAGTTCTCTTTTATTTCATATTTATCCCCTGAACTACATAATGATCTAATTCATACAACATCATGATACGTAGACAATCCCCATTGGATTCGATCATAACTATACAATGAAAAGAGAGGAAAGAAATTTGAGTGGAAGGAAAAAGTGGCAAAACAAGAGAACAAAAGAGAGTGCAAAAATAAAAGGGAAGTAACAAGAACCAATCGAGAAAATCAATAGTGGTTAAAGAAAAATATGAGTGAAAGAAAAGAAAGTGCAAAGTGAAAAGAGTTAGTTAAGGTCGGGATGAAGCATGCAAGTGTTTAAATACACGATCGAAGCATTCAACTGTTTAGGTGAATCCCAAACGTGCGATTGTCTATCTGTTAAACTCTTAAACACTAACAAGTTTGTTGTTGCTATTGAGTACATGAAGGTGGTTAGTTTGTTTGGCATTCTGTAAAGCCACCCATATAACACCAGGTCTAAACACAACGCAATCATGACTAGCAAAGAATAAGATGCAAGTGTTGTTCACCCACCGAGAGAGATGGTGTAATCTGATTCTGGTTTGCAAGAGAGGTACATAAGTTGAAACACCAAATGGAGGAAATTTATCAAGCATGGATTAGGGCATCCTCCACCGTCATACCCTTCCAACTATACAGAAAACCTTACTTTCATCCTACCGCTATCACAATCAAAAGATCCCATTATTGTTGATCTCTCCCTGCAATCTGCACCAGGCTTTACCCCTTACAACCACTATCCCGACACTCAAACCAAACTATCCAGACTCCCCCAACCAAAGCAACTGCATACCCTACTCCGCCATCTACTCATGTTTTCGTAGCCCCTCAACAAGCTACCTTACATTAATCTTCTAGTGAGCCGGTATTCCAAGTCTAGGATAACCAATAATATGCTCCAGTTCCACTTTCAAAGTCCCAGATCATTACTCATATACTCCTCACGTTGAACTCTCTACGGAAAAGGAGAAACCACCCAAGAATGCAGAGCATGAGGAGATATCTAGGAAAGTAAAGAGTTTGGAGCAATCATTAAGAAATATGCAGGGGTTAGGAGGCCAAGTGAGTGTGGCTTATAAAGATTTGTGCTTGTTCTCGATGTCCAACTACCTGCCGGATTCAAAATGACCAAGTTTGACTTGTACGGCGGGCATGGAGACCCCGTGGCCCACTTGAGAGGATTTTGTAGCAAAATGAGGGGCGCTGGTGGGAAAGATGTTGATGGCATATTTTAGTCATACTTTGAGTGGTGCAACGTTAGAGTACACTCACCAAGACAACATCGTGTGGTACAACTGGGATGACTTGGCCTAGGCTTTCGCTCAACATTTCCAGTACAACAAAGAAATCGTCCCAGATTGCTTATCCTTAACTAAGATAGAGAAAAATTCCAGTGAGAGTTTTAGGGAGTATGTCTTTCGTTGGAGAGAGAAGGCGGCACGAGACGGCCCTCAAATGGAGGAAGATGAAATGGTGGTACTTTCTTCAGGCCTTGGAGCCTACTTACTTGGTCACCTGATCTTGACCATAGGTAAGTCTTTTAGTGAAGTGGTAAAGATCTGAGGAATGGTAGAGGAAGGGCCCAAATCAAGTAAGATCATGAGTTACACCGCCATCAAAGAAACTACACAAGCAATCCAAAATGGCACCGGTGGCACGTTAGGAAAAAAAAGAAAAAAGACGTTGTCATGGTCCATCTCAGAATCGTGGCATGGCCTAAGGGGTTCACCACACCATTACACCCAGCCTCGACCCCAACCTCAAATTTACAACCAAACTCTATATAATCCATCTTAACACTACTTCTCACCAAAAGACCCTCAATATTCAGTTAGACCTCCCCAAAACCACGTCCATCACGCACAATCATATGCTCAACCCCTTCCTTACACGCAATGGCATGAACCAGCTCTTCAAAATCCTTATCCACCTTCATAAACATACCGAAACCCTACTGGTCCAAGCTTTCGACCCATTCCGGAGTATAGAAAGGAAAGGCAGCAGTGGAAGCAAACTTTCACCCCGCTTGGGGAGTCTTATGCCAGTTTGTTTTAGAGGTTAAGGCAGTTGGATGTTCTGAGACTGATCGAGTCAAGATTACCAAACCCCCCTCAAAAGAACCTAGATTATTCCCTTAGATGCGCATATTGTTCTGACACTCCGGGGCACGATACAGAAAAATATTGGCATTTTAAGAGCGCCATCCAAGAGCTTATCGATACAAACCAAATTATGGTCAAGAGCCCGAAATAACCAAATATCAATCAAAATCCATTGCCCGCCCATGTTGAAACGACATGATTGATATATCACATAAGGATGGGGAGCCTAAGAAGCCTTTAAAGTCTATGATTATGATCCGAGCCAGTGAAAGTAATCTAATCAAAACTCTAGTTGTTACAAAAGTAACTTCTCTGATAGCTGAAGGGCTGATAGACAAGCTAAGCATGCCCAACGTTAAGCCACCTGTAGTAGTCGTGAAGGGGTTCCCGATGATGTTAAAGTTTAGCAAAGAAATCAAAATTCGTCGCACCAGCGGTAGCAAGTAAGCTTTTCATAATCGTGGAAGGGGTTTACAAGACCATGTTATTATTAAACATGTGACCCAACTGCCAGTAAATAACACCAAGGCCATTTAATGGAATTACAAGCAAGTGATAGTAACTTATAAAGGGAAAAAAGTGGAAAAAAAGTTAATGAAACATGGGGGTCGAATCGTTCGGGGAGATACTTTACCCGAGAGGAATTAAGAAAAGCTAAGCCACTAAAAGATAAACCAATCCCGATGAAGAAGCCACTTACTGAGGAATAAGCGGAAGAATTCTTGAGAAAAATGAAGGTGAGGGATTACTCCATCGTGGAATAGTTGAGAAAGTCACCCTCTCAGATTTATCTTTTATCACTGTTGATACATTCAGACGGGCACCATCGGGCCATCATGAAGATTTTGAATAAGGCTCATGTCCTAGACAAGATCACAAAGAACCATTTGAAGAAGATTGCCAGTAAGATATTCAAGGCAAGCATTATCACTTTCTTATATGACAAGCTGCCTTTGGGGGGGTGTAAAGAACATAATTGAGATATTTATCTCACAGTGAAAAGCAAGGGTTCCATGGTCTCGAGGGTACTTGTTGATAATGGTTCCAGTGCAAATATTTGCCCTCTCTCCACTATGAAAAAGTTGAAAATTGATACTAAAAGGATCCACAAGGACAATATATGTGTTCGAGGTTTTGACGGAGGGGGAAAAGATTCTGTTGGCGATATCATGCTTGAACTAACAATGGACCAGTCGAATTCACTATGGAGTTCCAGATGTTAGATGTGGTCGTCTTACAATTTACTGTTGGGTAGGCCCTAGATACATGTTTCCAAGTTAGTCCCATCTTTTCTGCACCACATGGTAAAGTTTGCATGGGACAGACAGGAAATCGTTGTGCATGGTGACAAGAACTTATGTGCTTACAATTATACATCAGTCCCCTTTATTAAAACTGAAGATGATAAAGGGCATTGGGTCTACCAATCTTTCGAAACGGTGTTAGTTGAGAAGGTTCCAAAGGGGGGAGTGTATTCCAGGTCCAAAGTTAGCCTCCACATCCGTCATGGTAGCCACTGAAATGCTGAAGAATGGTTTTACACCAGGCAAAAGTCTGGACACATCATTACAAGGTATCGTGTAGCCAACGTATCTACCTAAAAATTTGGGTACGTTTGGTTTGGGATTAACGCCCATAGAGGACGAGTTGAAGAGGGCTAAAAGGTTGAAGAAGAAAGCATGGTCACTCCCTAAGCCTATCACATGCCTCTTTAGGTCTTTCGTCAAGACATGGGTCGTGAAACGCCCAATATAAGCGATCCCAAAGCCCATAGTGGACTTCAATGAAGATCTGATTGAAACGTTCCATAGTCTATTTGATCAGGTGAACATGGTGGAAATCGGGGAAGGTTCCAGCAAAACAGATGTGCAGTTTATTGGGCCAAAAGTGAAGCTTATGAATTGGAAGGCTACTCTTATCCCTACTTAGAAGGAGTTTTGGTAGTTTTCTTTGTTTTCTTTTATGTTATGTTGATTATTCCAGGGTTGTAATCTAGATTATTATTTTTCGCTTGTTTTAATTTACAAACCCTTCTATCCTTTATTTTTTAAGAAATGCAATTCCCTTTTTCCATTATTCCTGATAGCGTCATTTTTGTCTTTCTTTGTACTATTCTTTTTATGTTGGTTTCAATGACATGAAATGCATGAGGAATTTTTGATCAAGTCTTAAAATCCAATATAAGTCTGAACTAATAATCCAAGAATTAGAGTGTGATGATGAAACAGAATATGATGAAGAAGCTGCATTTGAAGAAATTAGTAAAGAACTAAATCATTTTGAAAAGAAACCCAAGTCCAAATCGAATGAAAATGAAGCAATCAATTTAAGGGATGCCAATAATATCAGGGAAACCAAGATAAGTGTACACCTGGAATCACAAATAAAGGAAGAAATAATCAAAACACTGTTTGAATATAAAGGTATTTTTGCATGGTCGTATGATGACATTCTGGGTTTGAGTACTGCTTGGTAGTTCACAAACTGGCAACTGATCTGGCATTCCCTCATGTCAAGCAAAAGTTAAGGAATTTCAAGACTAACATGAATGTGAAGATCAAGGAAGAAATCACAAAATAGCTGGATGCGAAGGTCATTTCAATCACTCAGTATCTCACTTGGTTAGCTAATGATGTGCATGTACCAAAGAAGGATGGTAAGACCAGGGTGTGCATTAATTACTGTGAGCACGTGAGTTTTGCCCCAAGTAATTAATTCCAAAATAAAAATACAAAAAATGATTTATTGATTGAAATTGGTTGATTATTGTGTAAAAGTATCAATGCTTGTTTTTATTTGTTGGAAATGAAGTAAAGGAAATTAAAACAAAAAATGCAAGTTTGAATTAATTAGAAAATGTCAAAAATAAGAGAATTAATGAAGAACTAGAAAATCAAAAGAAAAATACAAAAATACAAAATAAAAGGGATTTATATAATAGGAATAAAATACTAAGGAAAACAAATATAAAATATAATAAAATACAGAAATTAATAAAATAAATACAATTTGAAAAAATACAAAATAAGATAAAATACAAAAAATATAATATACAAGTTATTTTGGGCCAAATTCATAAATGTACTAGCCCAATTAACACCCTCACATACTTGCCCTAATTTAAAATTGAACCGGCTACATCTGAAAAAAACCAAATGACAATGTATAGGAAATAAGATCTGGACCGTTAATAAATTCAATCAAACGGACCAAAATAAAAGGTTGTTGAATAAACGTAACGACATCATTAGTGGAATAAATCATAGTCGTCCGTTTAATTAATCAAACAGATGAAATCAATGTCACACATAACCAAACGACATCGTCTAAGTGAATAAATCACAGCCATCCAAGAAGCTAATCTAACGGACAGGAGTAAGGATTCATTAAAACCAAACGTCGTTGTTTAAATGTCAATTAAATCCTAGTTATTCAACCAATCTAATCTAACGTTTGTTTATTAATGATACAAGATCAATATATAACCACACCCCTCCGTTCAAAGCCCTCATTATACACTCTTCCCCCTCAAAGACTCCAAACCCTAGCCGCCCCTATTCTCCTCTCCTCCTCTCCACAAGCCATCGGAACCCTACCAGTGGTCTGTCTCTGATCATCTTCTCTGACCAAGGTCCTTCACCCCTGAACCCCTTCTTCATCCTCTACCACCTTATCCCACTAGCCTTACCCAAGTACCCCACCATCTCCCATATCTTGAAATTTTGGTCGCCGCCCTAGCCGGCGACCACCAAACTATCAATCAGTCTCCCACCTTTACACCCCAGAACCACCTTAACGTCCTCTATTACCCCACCTAAGTCCCACCCCTCGAATATCAACCCTACTTCTCAAATCTTAAAAATTGTTCCGCCGGAACCCTACTTCGGCCGACACCCCAAACCCAAAACCCTTTCAAATCAAACCCTAGTCCCCAAATACCATTCTTTAACATCTGAATAAGACTTCTAGAGTCTTCCTGGAAGATCGACTGTTAAAAACAGACTCAAAGTCTTTGAACCATCAGAAAACCAACAAAAAAGAAGAAAAAAAGAAGAACAGTGAAAGAAAAGAAGAAAGAAAGAAAGAAAAAGGAAAAAGAAACTCCAAAAAAGCTAAGTATCCCTGAACCACTTTGTGGCTATTACTGAAAAGTGTTTAGCTGTGAAAAGCTTCACTTAGTCTAAAATTGGTTAAAAGATAAAGTTAAGTTTAGGGGTTATATTTTAAATACTGTTGAATACCCCAGGTCTTAAAAGACCTAAGGGTAGGTCGGGTAAATACTTGAAAGATATAAGGGGTAAAAAGGGAATGGAAGGGTAATTCTGAAGATAACTTAGAAGTAATGAGGGCATAAAAGACAATTGGGATTGGTTTTAATATAATTAGTTGAATAATAAGGGATGATTCGGGCATAGCTAAATGGTGAATAGGCAATAACCCTTAGCAAGTGAGGGCAATAAAGGCATTAACGCCTAATATAATGGTATAGAATATCCTGGAACCTTCTAGCAGGGGTTCAAGTGTATTCTTATCAAAGATACTTTATACTTAATTGAAATAAATCAAAAAGAGTAGGGGTGGTAAATCTGAATAATTAATTCAAATTTCCCTCCCATTCAACTTTATAAATATGCCCCACCATCCCTAATTTCAAAGGTTCAGAAGTTCAGAAATTCATATACACTGAAATATATCAAATACAAACTGAAATACTGCTGGTTTTCAATTACTGCTAGTTCGACTAATATTTTGAAATCTCTGTTAGTTGTTCTTCACTGGTTTTGATCGATTTTGCTGGGTTTTCCTATTTGTTTGGTTAAATTGCTGGGTTATATATATTCTGAAGTTTGGTAGTTGTTGTTTCGTTAACTCACTTCTACTGTTGTTGCTATCTAATTGTTGTTGTTGCTGATTTTCCTTCTTCCCCACCTCTAGAACTTATTGTTTTGTCATTTGAATCAGGTACACTACTATGTCCTGGAGCTGTAATTGAAATGCAAGTGAAAGAATGAAAAATTGTTGTTCAATTTCATTTGTAATTTTAATTTTTATGTTTTGTTGTTAGATATATAGATCTCTTGTAATTCATTAGGAATCGGTTGTAATATCTATTGGACTGAACAAGTATACTTCAAAGTCTAGTAGTAGTGATAATGATATAGGAAATATGTTAAATAGGCTAGATAAAATGGTCAACTAAATCTAAAACTAAAACCGGTTAAAACATAGTTAGTTCGCTAATAGATTTCTAATCATTCAAAAATTAGAGATGTAAAACACAATTACTTAGATTTTGACGATTGAATTTCCAATTAGTATAAGTCAAAGTGAGAATATGATTTAGATAAATTTCAAATCGTGTTATTGTTTTGTCATTATTGAAACTGGTTTAGCTACAAAAAATTATTTTAAACTCTATCATTTGGCAATCTGATAACAGTAATTCTAGCATGCTTAATTAAAAATTTAGAATACTGTTTTTTCGATTAAATAAAAGCAACAAAATAACTCTGCAATTAGTGTTTCAATTAAATAATGATATGAATATTAGATTCTACTAATTTACTAGCTGAATAACAACATTCATCTAAACTATGTATCAAGGTTCTTAGTTAATTGTCAAATATTAAAATCAGTGGTGTTCAAATATAAAGTGACGTTAATAGAAACATATAATTGTTAATGTTGAGTAATATTTGTTCATAAGTGTTGTTAATGCGTATAAATGTTAATCTGTTGTGAATCTGTTTTAAGTGCTAATATCCTAGGCCTAAGTATGGATAGAGGCCCAGACCCCGACGGAAAGGCTTTTGAGCATGTGGGAACCGGCCCAAATTATATTGACTGAGATGTAATTGTCCAGTTGCACCTTGGTGCATTCTGATAAGCTAGTTCAAAGTCCAGGCCCAGTAATGTAATGATCTGGATTCTAATAATTAACAATAAGAAACTGCTGCAAAACAGTGATATTAGGGGAAAAACGGAAGTACAAAATATAGTGCACAAAATAGAATTGACCTTTAAAAATGAAAAAGGACGAGCCTCGTTACAAGATGAAAACACACGGGGGCCCCAAGTAATAACTAAACCTTTAGACTCTGAAGGATCATTTAGATAATTCCACGATCTTTCCCAAATATAACAAGAATAGACATCATTAGGCATAATCTAACATACATTCCTAATACGGGTGCACATTTATGTGACCCAAATCCAAATCTCAACAAAGTCGAAATGTATTAAAAGCCGCATGTGTACTGGTGTGTGGCCCGAAATGCATTTTTACGACGTTGCAATTCTTTAAAAAAAATGATAAAGCAGAACATTATAAAAGCACATAAAAACAAAACATATAAATAAATCAAATAAAAACAAATACAACAGTTGAGCGACCGTGCTAGAACCACGGAATTTGGGAGTGCCTAACACCTTCTCCCGGGTTAACAGAATTCCTTATCCGGATTTTTGATTCGCGGACTATTAACATAGTCATAATTTCCTCAGTTCGGGATTCAACTGGTGACTTGGGACACCATTAATCTCCCAAATGGCGACTCTGAGTCTAAATAAATAAATCCCGTTCCGACTATTCTTTAAGTGGAAAAACTCCTTCCTTTTATTATATCACTTCCCGGAGTCTAGTAATAAGTGATGAAAAAGGTGGTGTGACAATTACCATAATCTCAACAAGGCAATTCCAAAGTATAACTTTCCACCATATCTTGATGGATAAAGAATATGTAGAAAAGACAGTGTTCATCACTCCATGGGGAACATATTGCTAGTAGGTAATGCCATTTGATTTGAAAAATCTTGGGGCAACTTACATGAGGGCAATGACTACCATATTTAATGCTATGATACACAAGGAGATTGTGGTTTATGTAGGTGATATGATCATAAAGTCAAGGAAGCAATTCGACCTTGTCGGGGACTTGAGAAAGTTTTTCTAGAGGCTTTGCAGGTACAACCTCAAGCTCAACCATGTGCATTTGGTGTCCTGTCTGGGAAACTGTTGGGGTTTGTAGTCAGTCGGTGAGGTATTGAGTTGGATCCATTAAAGATCAAAGCCATCCAAGAATTCACACCGCCTAAGAATAAGATTGAGGTGATGAGTTTGTTCGGGTAGTTAAACTATATCAACATGTTTATTTCTCAACTCACGACAACATGTGAGCCCATCTTTAAGTTTCTAAAAAAGGATGTCGCAATCAAATGGACTAATGAGTGCCAGGAGGAATTCGATAAGATCAAAGGGTACTTGTCAAACGCACCTGTGTTGGTCTCGCCGGAGCCCAGAAGACCTTTAATTCTCCACTTGAAAGTCTTGGATAATTCATTCAGTTGTGTGCTAGGTCAACACGGCATCACTGGCAAGAAGGATCAAGCCATTTATTATCTCAGTATGAAGTTCACTTCATACGAGGTCAAGTATACTCACCTTGAAAGGACAAGTTGCACCCTGATTTGGGTGGCACACAAGTTGAAGCATTATCTGTGTCCTACACTACTTACCTCATTTCTTGCATGGATCCTCTAAAGTATATCTTTCAGAAACCTACTTGAAAAATGGCAGATTTTGATCACCGAGTTTGACATTGTCTCTGTGACCCGGACTGCGATGAAAGCTCAAGCCTTGGCCGATCATTTTGTCGAGAACCCGGTGAATGAAGAGTATGAGACATTGAGGACTTATTTTCCTAATGAAGAGGTAATGCATATTGACGAGGCTGAGCAGGATGAAAAGCCAGGTTGGAAACTTTGTTTGATGGAGCCGGTAACATGAAAGGTGTTGGAATAGGGGTTATGCTCATTTCTGAAATGGGGCATCATTACCTGTAATAGCCCACTTGTTTCTGTTGTTCGAACAACATGGCTGAGTACGAGGCGTGCATTCTGGGTTTGAGGTTAGCTGTAGACATGGGAATTCAGGAAGTATTGGTTTAGGGAGATTTAGATCTATTAGTGAAGTAGATTCAGAAATGGGAGACTTGGGATTTAAAGCTCATACCGTATTGCTAATATCTGCATGACCTTTGTAAATGATTTAGATCAGTATAGTTTAATTATATTCCTAGGATCCGTAATGAGGTTGCCGACACCTTGGCTACTCTGGCGTTAGTGTTACACCACCCGGATAAGCCTTATGTAGACCCTTTACATATTCAGGTTCACGATCAGCATGCTTATTGTAATGTGGTAGAAGAGAAAATTTATGGTGAACCTTGGTTCCACTATATAAGGGAGTACATCAAGCCATGTGTATATCCAGTACATGCTATGGGTGATCAAAATAGAACAATTCGATGCATGTATAGTGGATTTTTCTTGAACGGGGGAGTTTTGTACAAGATAACTCCAGATCTTGGGCTGCTAAGGTGCATAAATGTTAAACAAGCTCCAACTATAATGGCTGAGGTGCACTTTGGAATTTGCAGGACGCATATAAGTGGGTATGTTTTGGAAAAGAAAACTCCTCGAGAGGGGTATTATTGGCTCTCAACGGAGATTGCACCAGCTTTGTAAGCAAATGTCATCAATGCCAGGTACATGGTGATATGACTCATTCTCCACCATTGGAGTTGCATACAATGTCCGCACCTTGTCCCTTTGTTGCTTGGGGCATGGATAGATTGGACCAATTGAGCCAGCAACATCGAATGGGCATAGGTTTATTATGGTGGTCATTGATTATTTCAGCAAGTGGGTCAAAACTATAACTTTCAAATTTGTGATCAAGAAGGCAGTGGTGAATTTTGTTCATTCAAATCTCATATGTTGGTTCAGAATCCCCCAGGTAATCATCACACACAATGCTGCTAATTTCAATAGCCGTTTGATGAGAGAGGTATGCCAACAGTTCAAGATTGTGCATCGAGATCCCACTATGTATTGCCTCAAGCAAAATAAAGTTGTTGAGGAGACTAACAATGACATAAAAAAGATACTTCGTAAGATAGTGAAAGGTTCTAAGCAATGGCATGAAAAACTACCTTTTGCTTTACTGGGTAATCGCACTTCAGTAGGTGCAACTCCTTATTTGTTGGCATATGGGACTGAAGCAGTTATACCCGCCGAAGTTGGGATTCCATCCCTTCGAATTGCTGCTGAAGTTGAACTTGATGATGATGAGTGGGTCAAATCCTGATTGAAGCAGTTAAGTCTGATTGATAAGAAAAGATTGGCGGTAGCATGTCATGGTCAATTGTATCTGAAGCTGCTGGCAAGAGCCTATAATAAGAAGGTTCATCCCCGAAAATTTGATGTAGGCCAGCAAGTATTGAAACACATCCTTCCACATCAAGCTGAAATTAAAGGAAAGTTTGCCCCAAACTGGCAGGTGCGGTGTATTATAACGAGATTTTTGCCCAATAATGCTTTGTATTTAACAGATATAGAAGGAAAATGTGTAGATATGGCTTTCAATTCTAATGCATTCAAGATAAGAATGACGAAGACATTTTATTCTACTATCTAAATACTTTTATCCTTTGTTACCACTTTTGGAGCCTTATTTATTTCTTTCATACCCTCTTTTGGAATGAGAAGTAGAGTTTAGAAACATAAATATAAAAAAAAGGAAAAAGAGGAATGGAAAAAGAGAAAAAGGAAAGATGAAAAAACGTTAAAGCAAAAGAAAAAAGGAAAGAAAGCAAAAGAAAAATAACAAAAACAAAGCAACTCCTATGTCTTGAAGTTCGATCAGATTCCTTTTAAGGATATGTAGGCAGCCCTAAGGTTCGGTCCCATCAAAATAAAAATCCAAAATTTCCCACACTCAAAGAAACTGGGCAAAGTTTTGGTTCTGCAAAAGATCTGATTCCAAAAGTTATAATTTTAAACCTTCATTTTAAATTGTTTTGAGCATGCATGCCCTTTCTTTCTAACCACGTCTAGAAGCCTAGACTACGGTCCAAAGAAAGACATTCATATCAATTTTTAAAAAATGCCAAGTCAAGCGAGCTAGAGGTATGATTCATATCATAGGTAACACTTTAGTTCATGGGCACAAGGAAAGATGAATAAATGAGAGGGTCTTATTGGTAAAAACCCTCACGGGCACCGTGAGGCGATGAAAAGCCGAGAGAAAATTAGAATGAGACAGAGAACCCTTGCGGGCACCGTGGGGCGACAGTGAGTTGAGAGATGAACAAATGAGATAGGTTTGCTAGTAAAATCCCTTCAACGCACTACAAGCAAAATGAGGTTTGTGACTTTACAAAGAGGCTGAATTATGGGAATCCCGATCGTAAAATATGAAGACATGGCACGAACTGAAATGTGATTGGGTGAATGTATTGAGCTAATTAGTCTGAAATGCATGTCATGATCATTGATGTCAGTTGCGTCACTCATATAAGTCTTTTTTTCATTCTTCCTCAAATAGTCACCTTTCTTCGAAATTTCCTCATTTATTCCTAATTCTCGAAATCACTCTGATGCATTTTTTTTGGGTCTACTTCTCTAAGTCTTTCTCAATATTCCACGACCCGGATTTCCCACCCTCGGAAGTCGTGATGGCGCCTACTAATGAGATCTAGGCAATCCAATCCTTGGCTAATTGCTTAATTATCTCACTGCTTTTTTTAACAAATATAAGGTGACAACATGAAAATAACAGAATTTGAAATAATTAAGCGGAATATAACAATTTAATATCTGAAGATAAATTTCTAATACAACTGTTTGAATTTCGACCACCCAAAACTGGTGTCATAGTTTCAAACACGGTCTAAGAATACTACAAATAAAGGCCCGAAAGGATTAAATCGCCAATGTCTATGGAAATACATGTAAGAAACAGGAAAGTATATGGATAGAGATGCCACGGCATGCGAACGCTTGCAGGGCTACCTCAGGTCGCCTGATGAATAAGATATATCAATCTCACTACGGTCTGAAATCTACAATATCAGGTCTGCACAAAAGAGTGCAGAGTGTAGTATACAACACAACCGACCCCATGTGCTGGTAAGTGCCCAGCATAACCCTTAGTGACGAGGCTAGGACCAGACCACCAAATAAACCTATGCAATTATATAATATACAACGGAAAATAAAACAGAAATAAACAAGTAAGGATGGGAAGGGGAAACATGCTTTTGGGAATGACAGATAGAAGCAGAATATCAAGAGAACTATAAAGGAATCAAAATTTCAACCACTAACAAGAATAAGGAAAACAAAGGCAGATTTCACATTCATTTCACATCTTGTTGCAGGCGTGCAACCCAATATCATTTCTTGTATCTCGTGGATGGCATGCCACTCACTCCCATTTCATTATACCTCATAGTAGGCGTACCACCCGCTCCTATTTTATTATATCTCGTGGTAGGCGTACTACCTGCTCCCATTTATTATATCACATGGTAGGCGTACCACCCACTCTCATTTATTATATCTCGTGGTAGGCATAGCATCCGCTCCCATTTCATTATATCTAGTGAGAGGCGTACCACCCGATCCCATTTTATTATATCTTGTGGTACGCATATCACCCACTCTCATTTTATTATCTCTCATGGTAGGCGTACCACCCGCTCACATTTACAAGCCAACACAAAATCACAAGAAATCGCGGCAAGGGAACAATAACAACATAATAACTCCCCGATAAGGGAACAACAATATAAAGACAAACATCCCGGCAAAGAAGAATTAGCTATAACCAATCCTAACTCGACTCCTACTCAGATATACCCAAACTTGATCTAACACCTAACTACCTCAACTATAACTAAACTTGTTATAACACCTAACCACCTTGGCCATACCCAAACTTGTTCAACAATCTAACTACCTCAGCTATAACTATAATCCTTACCTAACACAAAGAATCATCAACCTAAGTATTCGTAATATCAATTAAGAACACAATGCAAGGGAAACATAGCTCAACAACATCCCGGCAAGGGGACAATATAATGATCTCTTCTCTTTCTCACTTCACAAGTCGAGCCACTGCTCTAGAGGTTTAGTTATCACTTATAGTATCATAATTACAACTAAAGCCAATGCGGTTCACATGTGACAATTCTTTTCACAAGGCATGAATAATACAATGAAGTCATAGAAATCATAATATAAGACTCGCGGTCATGCTCGACACCAACGTATAGGTACTCATCACCATGCCTATACGTCGTACTCACCAAGAAGCAATTAGCAAATAGGACACAACTCCTAGTCCCTCAAGCTAAGGTTAGACCAAACATTTACCTCGATGCCTTTAACACAACTCAAGTCTCAATTATAACTTTACCCCTTGATTCCACCGCCAATTTGCTCATGTCTAATCACAACTTACTTAATTACATCAATAAACGCAAAATGAATCAACCTCAATGCATGAAAATAAGTTTATCAAAAGTTTTACCCAAAAAGTCAAAATCGCCCCAGACCCACGTGGTCAAAACCCGAGGTTCTAACCAAAACCAGATTACTCATTTCCCCACGAACTCAAATATATAATTTGTTTTGAAATCGGAACTCAAATTAAGGTCCAAATTCCCAATTTTCGAAAAACCTATGTTATACCTAAAACACCCAATTTTCCCCATGAAAATCTTTGATTTTAGGTTGAAATCATATTAAAAAATGTTAATGATTGACGGAAATGACTAAAACTAACTTACCATCGATTTGGAAGAAGAGTTGTTCTTGGAAAATTGCCCAAAAGAGTTTGTGTTTTGAAAATATGTAAAAAAAAAAATGGTTCAAAATCGGCTAAGTATAAAAATGCAGGTCTCAATTATGGGAATTGCGAATAGGGGTTCGCAATTGTGAACCCCGACATCTACAGTTATGGGAATTGCCAGACAGGGTTCCCATTTACGAACCCTTTTATAATTTCCTAGCTTTCACACTTATGAAGCAGTTGTCACAATTACGACTTCGCATTTGCGAAGAAAGGGTCGCATTTACGATCCAAGGCTGAACAGGGAAGTTTCGCATTTGCGAACTCATATTTGCGAGCCAGGCTTCACAAATGCTAAACTTGCAGGGCTGAACACACCAACAAATTTTTAAGTCAAAAAATGCACCATGTGGCCTATCCAAAACTCACCTGAGCCCTCGGGGCGCCAAACCAAGTATCCACAAACCCTTAAAAACATCCTACGGACTTATTCGCGCGATCAAATCACCAAAATAACATCATAAACATCAAATTAAACCTCAAAATTCATGAATACTTTCAAACTTCATAAAATATCAAATTTTCCAATTTAGGTCCGAATCACGTCAAACGACGTCCGTTTTCACCAAATTTCGCAAAAACTTCTTAAATCACATATAAGACATGTACCTGGCATCAGAACCAAAATACGGTCCCGATACCTTCAAGTTATTGTCAAATTTCATTTCAAATTTCCTTTAACATTTTCACAAAATAATTTATTTGAAAAATTCATTTCTCGGGCTTAGGAACTTGTAATTCGATTCTGGGCATACTCATAAGCCCATATTTTCTTACAGACGCTTCGGGACCATCAAATCACGAGTCCGGTTCCATTTACCCAAAAATATTGACCAAGGTCAAATTAATTTATCTTATGGTCAAAACTTATTATTTTTTCACACAGTTTCTCATTTAAGCTTTCCGGCTACGCGCCTAGGCTGTGCATGCAAATCGACGTGACTCTAAATAAGGTTTTGAAGGCCTGAGAGTCATAGAATTTAATTTGAAGCAAGTGATGAATCACATTCTCCACCTTTAAAACAACTGTTCGACCTCGAACGAACAAAAGAAGGAAGTACCTGAGTCGGAGATAACGGCACCGCATATCCGACTCATACTCCTAGGTCGATGCCTCAGGAGGTTTACCTCTCCACTGAACACAAATAGAAGGAAAATTCTTCGATCTCAACTGACAAATCTGCCGGTCTAAAATAGCTACCGGCTCCTCCTCATAAGACAAGTCCTTATCCAACTGGACAGTGCTAAAATCTAACACGTGGGATGGATCGCCGTAATATTTCCGAAGCATGGACACATGAAACACTGGATGTGCGGAATATAAGCTCGGCGGAAATACAAGTCCATAAGCCACCTCGTATCCCAATGAGGTATCGAAGTTAAACCAGACCAAATCAAGGCAATAGATGCGATACCTGAGGTACTGAACATCAAAAAGCAGGTGCAAAAGCTAACCGGCCGAATAGCCGCCCTATCCAGATTTATCTCATGATCCTCCGACAGATGCCACAAAATTTTCAATGTATCGAGAAAGGATAGTGGATTGCAATGGAACGAAGAATGAATCAAGGCCTTGAGAGAACTAAAGGCGTATCTGTCCTCGCCTTCACTACTGGCCAAAGCAGACCCGGTCGAGTCCCTGCTAGTATACCTGGCCATGTCAGAAGTCACCGTCATCGCAGTATTGGTTCGCGAGACTAAAGTTACGCAATCCCCTATATATTACATTAGAAAAACCTTAGTGGATGCCGAAATATGGTATCCACACCTTGAAAAACTAGCCCTAACACTGGTCACAGCTTCACGGAAGCTCAAACCATATTTCCAACGCCACCTCATAAAAGTAGTGACTATCTTCCCCTTGAGAAGCGTACTATATAAGCCTGAATTATCAGGTAGGCTCGCTAGGTGAGCCATAGAGCTCAGCGAACATGATTTCTCGTACCTCCCGAGAACCGCCATCAAGTCGCAGGTCCTCGCCGACTTTGTGGCCGACTTCAGCATAAAAATACTACTAGAGGCAGAACGAGAGGCACATCGTACCCCCTCCAATACTGACCTGTGTGATCTATATACGAACGATGTCGCTAATGCCTCGGGATCGGGACTAGGACTTGTTATCAAAGTCCCCACGGGCAAAATAATTTGCCAATCCATACGATGCCCCGAGATGACAAATAACAAGGCAGAATATTAAGCCGTTATTGTAGGTATAAAGTTGGCTATCAAGTGTGCAGCTCACGGACTTGTTTTCCATTGCGACTCCCAGCTCGTGGTAAACCAAGTCATTGGGACTTATCAAATCATGGAGCAGAGATTACAAAAGTACCAGGCGGAGATCTACAGATTAATGGCAGAGATCGACGAGTGCCTCTTTGAGCAGGTTCTTAGGGCATAGAACGCCGAGGCGGATGGTTTGGCAAAACTGGCCGCAGCCACCAAAAACTTCGACAAAGAGAACATGGTCACCCTCCTCCATTCGGACATTGATCATACATTGGTACTCTCGTTAAATTTAACTTGGGACTGGCGCAACCAGTTCATGTCCTATTTACAAGAAGGGACACTCCCGCCTAACAAAAATGAAGCCAAGAAGCTCTGCATACATGCCGCTCGATACTGCCTGATAAATCACGAGCTCTACAAAAGGACCTTTGGTGGACCCCTGGCCAAATGCCTAGGTCCTAATCAAATGACACCAGTACTCGAGGAAGTACTTGGGGGCCATTGCGGCGCCCATATAGGCAACCGCGCCCTCGTGCGCTGCCTAATACGGGTCAGCTACTATTGGCCAACTATGAAGAAAGATGCGGCATAATATGTCCGCCGATGCGAACAATGACAGAGGTTCGCCCCCATGATACACCAACCAGGAGATCCCCTCCACTCAGTCACTTCCCCGTGGCCTTTCATCATATGGGGAATGGACATAGTCGGCCCATTACCGGTAAGACAAGGAAAGGTACGCTTTCTATTAGTTTTAACTGACTACTTTTCCAAATGGGTAGAAGTAGGTGTGTATTCCCAAATACGCGAACAGGAAGTCATCGCGTTCATATGGAAAAACATCATCTGCCGCTTCGGCATTCCTAAAGAAACAACTTGCGACAACGGGCGACAGTTCATCGGTAAGAAAATAACCGAATTCCTCGACAAGTGGCATATTAAACAAATACTCTCCACGTCATAACACCCTACCGCCAATGCTCAAGCAGAATCGTCCAACAAAATGATACTAAACATACTGGAAAAAAAAGCTTGAAGATGCCACAGGGCTATGGCCTGAGCTACTGTCAGAAGTGTTATGGGCACACCGAACCACACCTAAATCCTCCACGGGATAAACACCGTACTCGTTGGTCTATGGAATTGACACTGTCATACCGGTCGAAGTAAGCGAACCAATCTTTAGGTATTCGCATACAAGCAGAGCTGAAAACCGCTTGAACAGACTTCAAGACCTCAATGAGGCCGAGGAAAGAAGAGAAATAACCCACATAAGGATGGTGGCCCAGAAATAACAAATCGAAAGGTACTACAACAAGAGGTCCAAGATACGATCACTCAAAGTGGGTGACTACGTCCTCAAAGCAAAAACCTTGGCATCAAGAGACCCAAGTGAAGGAAAACTGGGCACCAACCTGGATGGACCATACAAAATCACTACGACATTAGATAAAGGGTCATTCCACTGGAAAAAATAGAAGGAAAAACTTGGGACTGGCACAACCAGTTCATGTCCTATTTACAGGAAGGGACACTCCCGTCTAACAAAAATGAAGCCAAGAAGCTCCGTGTACAGGCCGCCTGATACTGCCTGATAAATCACGAGCTCTACAAAAGGACCTTTGGCGGACCCCTGGCCAAATGCCTAGGTCCTAATCAAACAACACCAGTACTCGAGGAAGTACACGGGGGCCATTGCGGCGCCCATATAGGCAACTACGCCCTCGTGTGCTGCCTAATATGGGCCGGTTACTATTGGCCAACTATGAAGAAAGATGCGGTAGAATATGTCCGCCGATGCGAACAATGTCAGAGGTTCGCCCCCATGATACACCAACCAGGAGATCCCCTCCACTCAGTCACTTCCCCGTGGCCTTTCATCATATGGGGAATGGATATAGTCGGCCCATTACCGGCAAGACGAGGAAAGGTACGCTTTCTATTATTTTAGCTGGCTACTTTTCCAAGTGGGTAGAAGCAGGTGTGTATTCCCAAATACGCGAACAGGAAGTCATCGCGTTCATATGGAAAAACATCATCTGCCGCTTCGGCATTTCTAAAGAAACAACCTGGGACAACGGGCGACAGATCATCGGTCAGAAAATAACCGAATTCTTCGACAAATGGCATATTAAATAAATACTCTCCACGCCATAACACCCTGCCGCCAATGGTCAAGCAGAATCATCCAACAAAATGATACTAAACATACTGGAAAAAAAAACTTGAAGATGCCATAGGGCTATGGCCTAAGCTACTGCCAGAAGTGTTATGGGCACACCGAACCACACCTAAATCCTCCACGGGATAAAAATCATACTCATTGGTCTATGGAATCGACACTGTCATACCGGTCAAAGTAGGCGAACCAATCTTTAGGTATTCGCATACAAACAGAGCTGAAAACGACTTGAACAGACTTCAAGACCTCAATGAGGCCAAGGAAAGAAGAGAAATGGCCCACATAAGGATGGTGGCCCAGAAACAACAAATCGAAAGGTACTACAACAAGAGGTCCAAGATACGATCACTCAAAGTGGGTGACTACGTCTTCAAAGCAAAAACCTTGGCATCAAGAGACCCAAGTGAAGGAAAACTGGGCACCAACCGGGATGGACCATACAAAATCACTACGACAGCAGATAAAGAGTCATTCCAGCTGGAAACAATGGAAGGAAAAACGCTCCAAAACAATTGGAACGTCGCCCACCTCAAGTATTTCCATTTCTGAAAGGCAGCTCCTGAGTCATACTCTTTTTCCCTTACCCGAGTTTTGTCCCAATTGGGTTTTCTCGGGTGGCTTTTTAACAAGGCGACAGAGGAGATGCTCAAAGATACTCACGAGGTAAATTTGACACACCAGCTACTTCGCAGGCCCTCCTAACTGGCATGCCAAAGGGATTAGACTAACACCATCCCTATGTATAAAAGGCTACGACCATTTCCAACGTATGAAAGGCTACAACCGTCTCCAATGTATGAAAGGCTACTGCCATTTCCAATCTATGAAATGATATGACCATCTCCAATGAATGAAAGGTTACAACCATCTCCAATGTATGAAAGGCTACGACCATCTCCAATGTATGAAGGGCTACGACCATCTCCAATGTATGAAAGGCTACGTCCATTTCCAATGTATGAAGGGCTACAACCATATCCAATGTATGAAAGGTTACAGCCATTTCCAATGTATGAAAGGCTACGACCATCTCTAATGTATGAAAGGCTACGACCATCTCCAATGTATGAAAAGCTACGACCATATCTAATGTATGAAGAGCTACGACCATCTCTAACATATAAATGGCCAAGGCCATTATCGTAATAAGTCGACTTAGTTCGACTACGACAAATTAACTCGACATGGTCAAGGTCACGTACATGGTCATGACCATCTTTAACGTATAAATAGTCAAGGCCACTATTGCAATAAGTCGACTTAGATCGACTACGACAAATTAACTTGACACGGTCGAGGTCACGTACATGGTCACAACTATCTCTAACGTATAAATGGCCAAGGCCACTATCGTAATAAGTCGACTTAGCTCGACTACGACAAATTAACTCGACACGGTCGAGGTCACGTACATGGTCACGACAATCTCTAACGTATAAATGGCCAAGGCCACTGTCGCAATAAGTCAACCTAGCTCGACTACGACAAACAAAACAACTCGACAACGGTCGATATCACATATATCACTATAGCAAACACACGAAATAAAAGATACGGAGAAAAATAGCAAAAGAACAGCTTTTATTATCCTCAAAGAAAGTATATATGTACAAAGGGATCTATTTATGCCCCCACAAAACTACAAAAGCAAAATAAATACAAGTCCTAGCCACTACCACCCTCTTCGCCGTCACCTGCTGGCTCATCATCTTTTTCGCTGCTGCCCTCGGTCTGATAAGCCGTAGAGATCCAAGATCCAGAAGCTAGATGGTTAACATCTTATGAGGTATAGCTAGTCCGGCCTGGAGAATCAGAACTATACCCACAGGCTTCTCGGGTGACCCTAACCAAACGACGATGGTCCTCAACCCGTGCCTTAGTGGCACGACCTGCGGCAAGCAAATCCTCAAACACAGCCAGCTTGGCTTCGGCGTATACCCACATGTCCCGTGCCTCGCCAGGCACACCGTCATTAGACCTAGTCGCAATAGACTACTTAAGAGCATCAATCTAGACCGTCTTGACGTTAAGCTCAGCGATTAAGGCGTCGACTTCGGCACGCAAAGCGCTACCCCACGGCCGATCTCCAACTCGTCCTCCTTTAACTATAGAGAGTATCCAGTTCAATATTCCGAGCCAAGACGGCCATTAACTAATCATCCACCACCTTCAGCTGATCCACTCACTTCCGCAACTGAGCCTTCGACTGCTCCGGGCCCGCATGAAAAACTTGAAACTGCGGGTCCTGGGTGAATAGGTTCGCCAATGTTTGATGCTTGGCACGATATTCCTTGTACCCCTTCACCACCTTCTTAAGGGTGGCAGCCTTTATATGCGCTCGCCGGCCTCTCTCCACCTCCAAAACAAACGTCTGAAAAAAAGAAAAAAAAATCAGCATACCCCCAGGATTCACTTTATAATATGTAAAGAACAGAATATACATGCAAAGTCACACCGGCAACTCTTCGGGATAGATCCCTATCGCTGACATCTTTTAAACTCTCACTCTCAGCGGGCACACATAGCAGAGTCATATCTGTTGCGGCCTGCTTGCTATTTTGCAACAGGTTATATCCGCTTAGAATCACAATCCAGCGGTTAGGCCCACCCGTTGTCATCTCCACACGGGCACGATCCCTCCTTGGTGCATCCGTAACCGTGGGGGCCATCTCGGGACCTGCCATCTCCTCATCATATGCCTCCTCGGTAGCAGTCGACGTGCCATATTCTGGAACATGTGGGGGCGATATCAGGAACCCCCCTCCCTATGGGAGATGACCTCCCCGAACGAATGACATTGGCCATTAGAACTGGCCTCAACTCTGGATGTGGCTCCGTTTCCCTCTCGTCCTCCGTGGCAATCCCTTTGCCAAGCATCAATCGATGCCTCTTCTGCTCCGGCGGCTCCTCGCCTCCGGAAGTCTCTTCCACAGCTCGAGGGGACGGTGGCGAAGGAGTCGCTTCCCTCGTGGACTCAACCACAGGCACAACCTCAGGTTGAGCGACCTCAGGGATACCCTCAATTGTAGAATCTCGGGGCACGTACTCATCCCAGAGTCAGTCTCCGCTACCGATGAGGTTGCGACGTTCTGCCTCCTCCTCCTACTAGGTGTGCTCCGACCTGGCAATATAAGATAGGTCAGGTAATGAAACTTAAAATGAAACCTCCAAACTCTGGTCGAGGCGTTACTTGGTGGCCGTATCCATTGCGGAACGCAGACCATGTACGACATTCCTTCGCCAAGGGAATCACCCTCTCCACCCACGGCCTAATGTTTTCAATTGGTCGGGGTGGAGTAGCCCTCGCTGCAAAAAGGAAAATAAATGAAAAGAAGTTACAATAACCGTACGGTCAAAGGTTGCAAACAATACTAAATACAAGTAAAGACACTAACGTTCCTGATTCTACCTCTCCGAAAATCCTTCAGGGTTCGACACCAGGGGCTCCGTCTTGATGTAGAAAAACTTGCGTTACAAGCGGCGATTGGTCTTGTCGTCGGCCCTGACGACCAGGCCCTTCGTGCCACGACTCTTTTATTGCAGCATAGAGCCCCTCATATAGCCAGGGCTAAATAACTGCAACAAGTGATGGACCAAAACACTGAGTCCGGCCCTGGTCGCGTAGGTGGTCATAATACGACACACCTTTCAAGTATAGGGAGTAAGTTGAGCCGGGCACACGTCATAGAAGCGGCGAATCTCCTCAATAAGGGGATAAACAAGAAGACCGTATCCGACCAGGAATGAATATTCATAAAAAGCGCAAAATCCCGGCCGGTGTACATTGATATAGTTGGTCCTTACCGGCTCCATAACCACATGGTCTGGGATTTGGTACATCTCCCGTAGACCGTCCAAATGTGGTTGTAAAAACTCGGTATGATCCCATGGGGAAGTCAGGCTTTTAGTCAGGAAATCCCTTCGAGCATGGATCTCTTTTGGAAGAACGTTGTCCACACTAAGAGGGACGAGAGATTTTTGGGCCTTTTTCCCACCACCCGAATGTGGTTGAACCCTAGATGGGGCATCATCTTGGCCTCTCCTGTTGTGTTGTCCGTGTTTTTCCATAATGATTGTTTATACGAATCAAATTCTAACGGTTAAGAGACTTTTCAAAATAAACAAAAGGGTTTAGAACACAAAATGTCGGTTTTCTTCAAAGAAGATGAAAAGAGGGAGTAAGAAATTTCAGAAGTTCGAAAGATGGCAAAGATTGAACCTTCCTCCTATTTATAAGGCTAAAATTGACAGAAATCGAAGGGGCATGATTCGAAATGGGTGCGGGAAACCAAAACGTCAAATCGCCTCCTGAAACATCTCGGGAGCTGGTATAATCATGACGCATGCCGGCGATGACGTCAGTTTAGAAAGTAGACCACATGTCAATGAATTGGCAATGCCATGTACTTACCCCATTCTGTTCGCGTCGTCGCCCTCATAATAAGGTCAAATTCTTCGAAGGACGAGATCGGTATTTTTGCCCATTGAAGACGTCTGCCGTATATGCCTCTAACGAGCGGAGGGACTAACTGTATGGGGCCAAATTTGACCCTATACGTCTTTACGTCAAGAGGGTACGACCTCCCTCGTATACTTCTTATAATAGGGGTACGGTTTAGATGTGAGGGCGCGGACGACGTCACTCACGGCTAGGCGTCTCGCTGACGTCGACTACGTTTCAATATTTTTATTATTATTTTAAAGGAGACCACTTCTTATATAAAGGGGGCCTCCCCATTATAAATGATCATTGTTATTATCTAATAATACAACTCTCTCACTCTCTCCTATATCTCTTTACTTCTTAATCTTTGGCAAGCAAATTTTCTTAAGTTCATAATTTTGCAACATATGATCTATTATAACTATATTGATTTCATATATCTAGGTATATTATATTTGATTACGATTTACCCTTCTCATCTTTTTGATTGTTTTAAGCTTGCAAAAGTAACATTTAGCTTTTGAGCCAAACAAATATATTGTCAAACCATTATTTATTTGAGTTATATAATTAATTCATTTATATATTAGCCCATAATATTTATTTGGATCTATATATCTTTTATTTAAAATATAGTCCAAATTATTTTATGAATTTAATTTAATTAAAATTTATATGACTGCACTTATATTTGCTTTTCATATACATAGCCTCTGTAAAAGAGTACGAATTGTTATCATTAATCATTTTAATTTTTATTTACAAGTTATTTTATAAGTTTTTTTAATGTTACACGCAAATAAATAAAATTGAATGATTTTTTCTTCATACGTTGGATCCAAATTATTTAAATACATTATTATGCGTTACAAAAAAAAGTGCTCGATATACTGCTAATTTGCGGAAGCCTTTCACATTAAAAATCAAATTTACTTACATGGTGTTTTCAATATATTTTCAAAAGTAAAGAAAATTTTGAAAGCTCAATCAAATGGCTGAGGAAATGAAAAGGTCGGCACCTGAGTCTGAAGCCGGGTCCGAACTTGGATCTAGCCCGTCTGTCATGTCTATTTTAGGGGTGAATATTTTACCCTAAGGTAAAGCAATTAGGCGGGAAAGTTAAAGCCCTCAAAACATCATTTTTCACTCTGCAATTGCAATTTTCTCTCAAAATCCGATCTTCCTCATCAACTTATCGGCGACCAGCGGTTTACGACGAAGGAGAAAACGACTTCGACATGGAAATACTAGATTCAGCCCCGGAGTTGACGTCGGAAATGGAACTCGTACGCTGTAAGCTACGTCAACGGTGGGAGCTAGCCTCTGTTTTAAACTTTCTCAACGTAAGATTTTAGCATTATCAGAAGTTAATATTTTTGTTCTTCCAGAACTGCATAGTTGACTTATTTGATTGCTATATACACAAAACAACTTTATATATCCACCTAATGAGCGTGGATGAATTGTACATGTTACACGCAAGGTTAAATGTGGCTAAGATGCCACTCGATTCGATTTCCTTTCGTACCTGTACATGTACATTTATACACGTATATGTTTAAGGTATTTGAGGGTTTTGTGGAATGTAGATATATTTTTCTGGTTAATAAGTTTTGAGTTTCTGGGTGTGGGTGCTTCAATCCATATGTACCCATATGGGCCTGACAGTGGTGCTGTGTTGTTATGATGGTTGTATGGCCTGCTAAATGAGTAGTATAATGGTTTGTTTCCTTTGTATTGTATAATGTTGGGATGATTTTTTGATAACCTTAGTATTCGGGCCATTTCCGCCCACCTCTACTAATCTCACTGGTACATACACCTTCCCGTCAGCACAGGTGCCGGGTAACTCTGTTCATAATATTGGGATAGATTTTAAGTTATATACACTGACAATGTAAAGAATTTTACACCATCATTTCAATTTAAGTGGATATAGTAGGTTATATCTTTATTAGACAATGTACTGCTACTTCAGGTTAACCATATCAAGCTTGCTATAAAGATTTACCTGTTGTCATACGCTAACTTGGTATGATAGTATACAAATTTTATATACGGATAATGCAACAATAACAACAACTACGCCTTAGTCCCAAACAAGTTGGAGTCGGCTATATGAGTCTTCACTTCTCTATTTAAGCTCTACTCATTCTCTATACATTGACAGCGGACAAAACATAAAACTCTGTTGGGATTACTGCAATTTTTAAACGTATACTTGTATAAACAGTGAATGTACATTTTGAAGGTACTTGAAGGTTTTGACCTGCAACTAACAATTAATGAAATTATTTATTATTGCTATGTAAGATCACAATGACTGTTGAATGTTGACCTGACAGTGGATATAGTTTGGAGTTGAGTGTAAATTGCATATGTGCATTTGAAACTTGCACAACTGGGTTATACGAGTTTGCCCTTTTCCTTTTGATACTTGTACATGTACTATAAGGGCATTTTGCTCCTGTGTACATCATATAAATGTGTTGAATGTTTAGTTTGAAGGTACTTGAAGTTCTTTTTAAATGTTGATAGGTTTTTGAGCCGGTGCTCGAAATCAAATTGAAAATTTCAGCCGAGGAGATAGAAACAGCCCTCATTGAGCCAAATGATACTCTTGCTCAGCTGCATATCATGCTTCTGAAGGTTTGGCTCGCACGTTATCTTTATTACTATTTGTATGCATACAGCTATGTGTTTGAACTTTAATTTCCACCATCTTTTTGATCTAGTAGTACCTGTAGTTCTGTAATACTACTTCAAGGTGGCTTTAAAGGAGAGAATGCACATAGAAGAAACTAGACAAGGTTATATCCCATGTCTGGTACACCATTCCAGCAGGCATTTTATAGACTATAGACTATTTGAAGGGAAAGGAACCATAAAATCTTTTATGGCAAATATGAAAATGTAATTTGCATTAAGCAAAGGTTTTTATCTTTTTGCCCTTTGGTGCAATATGGCTTTCTGGTACACCATTCCAGCAGGCATTTTATAGACTATAGACTATTTGAAGGGAAAGGAACCATAAAATCTTTTATGGCAAATATGAAAATGTAATTTGCATTAAGCAAAGGTTTTTATCTTTTTTGCCCTTTGGTGCAATATGGCTTTTGCAACTGATGTAGATGCCATGCTTGATTTCCTCAGCTCACTATTCTTCTTGTGAGGTAAATCCTAAGATGTAAACGCACCAACAGCACCTTCTGAATGCTCGTACACAACAATAAGTTTTAAACAAAAATAAAAATGAGAGAATGACAAAGCTGCGAGTTTAACTGTGATATAAGTGAGTAGTTAGAATTGTAATGTTGTCCATGTACGTCAGAAGAAAGTATTGCTGGTGGATTTGAAGTTCAACTACAGGCATTAACTTGGGCGTGCTAAGATCAACTATACTCTTTCTTTTCTTTAAGGTTGCTTCCCATGTTGACTACCTTATGAGTCTTAGTTAAGTTTGTTGCTTTCTATAATTTTTAGCTGCAACTAACAACCAACAAAATCCTTTTAAGTTTTGGAAATGTTCATATGTTAAGCGTATAATAGCCATGAAATCCTGGGCTGATATCAGACTGAGTTATGATGGTGGTTATATTTTCTAGTGTCTCTTTATGCTATGTGTATTCAGCGTAGATCTGTATATTTTCTTCTCCATGCATGCATTTCTGATCATCTTGATAATCTGTCTGTTCAAAAAAAGAAAGAATAATCTGATTTTTGATAAAAATTGCCACAATGATTCTTGTTCGCGGAGGTATGATAAAGAATCGGTTTATTGGACTTGTTACTTTTTGATCAACTTGATAGATTTAGTTGTCATGGAATTGAAAAACATTTGTAAAAGTTGGAGCAAGTAATCTTGTCCCTTGAGATATTACAAAGGAAAAATGCATTTTGCTCTTCACTGGATGGGTTTGTATAACGTGTCATGCATGTTGGGTAGGGGTGGGCATATAATCCGGTATCGAATTAATCCGGTATGTCGGTATCGGTTCTTCGGTATTAATTCGTTACAGATTTTTCAAAAGCTCGGTACTTCGGTATGATTCTCGTTATTGAACTTTCGATACTTCGGTACACCGAAATACCGTAATATGCAAGTCAGGTAGAATAGAGGTCAATGCTATTAGCTTGATGAATTCCTCAACTTCTGTTAGGGGCTGAGTGGGGTTTGGTAGCGATCTCTATAGTTAATTAATGTATTGTATTGTGCCTCTTATGGTAGTAACCGATTGGTATTATTGCATGTCATTCTACTTTTGGTTTTATGTTTAGATAATTATTTATTTGATTTATCCCGGATTTACTAACATTGTTTTGTTTTGTTTTGTTTGTTGATTTTCTCTCTCTTTTTCTGAGCCGAGGGTCGGCCGGAAACAGCCTCTCTACCCTTTCGGGTAGGGGTAAGGCCTGTGTACGTATTACCCTCCCCAGACCCCACTTTGTGGGAACATACTGGGTAGTTGTTGTTGTTGTTGTTTTTCAAATCCAAAGGCTGTTGTTGATTGGTGGGCTGAGGATTTAACTGTCCTTAGAATTGATTTATTCCAAAGGATTCTAATTGCTATGATGGATAGGGATTGAAACAATATGCACCTGGACCAGTATTGATGATCTATTTGCAGAAATCCCTTGGAAGTTTCGCGAGTCTTCTTGAATTTGGATTATTTGGTTAGAGAAAATAACAAAATTAGTGATCTTTTATGTTAATCAAAATTGAACACTCATTGTCACCGTTATATTTAACGAGTGCTGTTGTTGAAACTGTTGTTAGAGCTTCTGCCAAGGGAGAAAAATGCCTTGTCAGTTACTTTCTCTCAATGCTTCTCCGAGCTGCAATATCTAGAAACCACAGTTACTTGTAGGGTAGATTTAAGATAAACTGATCTTGTATTCTTATATGATTCCTAATTAATTAGAATTCACCACTTTTTTGTTCACAAAGACTTGGTACGATACCGAAACCGTACAGAACCAAACAAGAAAATACCAAACTACTTTGGTACGGTATTCGGTATGCACGATTGATAAACGGTACTGAAATACCATACCGAAATTCTTAAATAGCATACCAAAGTACCGAACGCGCGCCCCTAGGTGCAAATATTTTGATGAGTGGGTTGACAACTATTTTTTCTAACGTGCAATGTGAGCTCTATACTTTTGTGGCTAAGTTTTTCTTAGGATACACACTACTAAAGAAAAGACATGGAAGTAAAACTTTGTACTCTAGGCTGTTGATTTGATTTGATGAGATGAACACTGCTTGATTCATCCAGATATTGTCGTCGCTGACTCAGTATTATAGATAGCATAGCATGACTTGGGGACTTGTCTCATATGGCAGCCTGGATCCTTAAAAAGAGTCAAAGCAGTTTATAGTTCAGACCGCCAATTTCTTGACTTTGCCTGCTGGCATAAGATTTTCATTGACAATAGACAGACTCTTGAAAGATAAATGATAAATGGGTGCTCTGAGTGATGATGTTGATAGCATTTCTGACTTTTCCGAAGATACGATAAATTCATGCAATTGTACATATGCTGATTGGTGACGAAAAGTTGCTTGCAACCATTTGTTTATCATGAGATAAGCTAGATAACAACAGGAACTTCCAAAATAAATAACTCAGACAAGAGTCTTTTGAAATTTCTAAAAGGGGAATGTACACTAGTCACTTTTAAAAAAATTGTAAGTTGTCTTAAGAAGGTGAGCAGTGCATTTTGTGAGTAACTATCTGATAAACTCTTAGTTAATTTTGCTGTTAAAAATGTTTGTCCTACTTTTTTTATTTCGATTGCCCCAAATTGTTGTCCACTTTCCTTAAACCGAACATTCAACTGCTTCAAAGCCCACTTTATATCTTTCATCTTTATCCTCTATTATGTTCATTTACTATATAAAAGTCAAACTATGACTACCCATTTTTCTCAACAAATGCTAAATTTGTGACAAGTCAAAAGTGAGCGAGAGAATTGGGACAGAAAGAGTCCTCGAAAGTTTTATGTCCCAATCCCAAATTTATCTTTAAAAGTCTCCACTCTATTTTCAAGTCCAAAGTTCTCATCCCTTCCCGGTTGTGAGAGACACTCTGAAGTTATAAACTTGCTAACGTATTTATATTTTTGTCCCGACTTTCTTGTTCTAACACGGTTTGCATATTTCTTCAGGGGATACCTCCTGTGAGTAAACTACTGAAAGATTCTAATGGATGGGTGATAGCATTAAGCAAGAAACTTGAAATGTGGTGGCCATGGGTAGGTGATTCTAGCTTTTGACTGGTATGTGTTTGATTCAAGAAATGAATATTTCATTCATTCCTTTTGGCATTTCATTGCAGGTTGCTGAAGGGACTTTTCCATTGACTGCAAAAAAGGGGTACCATATTTCTCCCCGTCTTCCTTCCCTTCCCAAGAAATGAACTCTGAAGATTAGGTTTACTTTGATGAGAGATGTCTCATTTGGCTTCTGTTTCTATTTTTCAGAGAGGAGATGTCCACATACAAGGCGCTTGACCCAACAGTTCGCCTGCTTATTCTTAAAGCACTTTGTGAAATTCGAGCTGATGTATTGCATTTGTGTTTCCCTCTCCTTGAATTCTGTGGTTTTCTTTAGTGCTCACTGTTCTGCATTAACATGCAGCAATAGCAATCAAAAGTTGGATGAAATCATATATGCTGTTGATTTCTCTTTGACATATTAATGAGTGTTGCTTTTAATGATGTTCACATTTATCGTTTGTCTTTGCAGCAAGATGACGCCATATCTTACATTAACCATGAAACTAAAAGTAGAACTGATGCTTCTGCTTTCCGTAAGGAGAAGCTTGGGGGCAACGGAGATGAAGTTTCATTCTGGTAAGTTCTGAATGTGTAACATTAAGCTATGCTAGTATGCCTTTGACAGCTCGACATTTCATGACAGGTATGATGGGAATGAAACTATTGGTCATAGATTATACAAGGAAGTTTGGCAAATTGAATCCATGTCAAAGGCAAAGGACAAGAAAAGTATATCAACTATCACTTCTCAGTGGGAGACACTTGCTACTACGTTCGAAGAATTTCAAAATTTTGTGGTAAGGCGGCAATTCTCTTTCCTTCCAAACGATTCAACTTTTCAGTAGTCGTCACATTCCTATTGCTATCAATGATAGGAAGAGTTTTCATCAAGTCAAGTTAAATGGGAAGCTGATGTGGGCAAGGCTGTTGAAGCTCATGCTATTCCTGCTCTTCAGAAAATTCAGAGGGTTAGTTTCTTTCAGACTGTTTGTACGAGTTGTCTTATTTCTTTTGGTTCTATAAGCTGAGAATTCCAAGGAAATTTATGCAGAAATATTTCTACTTTCATCATGAGCTCTTGATGCATATAGATGTTTTCCTTTTACAGAAGAAAGATATGGCTCTGAAGCGACAGCAAAGAGAGCAACGACTCGTAGAAGGCTTAAGAAACTTTGCAGTTCCTCGTTCTTGCAGGATGCGTAGGCCAGTCAATTACAGATGCGGTATATATGAATTCGTTTTGTTAATCATTCTTTTCTGATGGTATCATTAATTTGCTCATCGATTCCATACCTTAAGACAAATAAAGTTTATCTTGGACCTGAAACTTCTGTGACATATTTGAAATTTTAGGGAATTTTATTTCTAGAAATTTTAGTTACACTTTTACAGAAAACGTAAACAGCTTTATCATTGGAGGTTCTTATATTAGTTCATCCTATTTCCGTAAGTTTAAAGCTGGTTTTAGTACATGGGATTGCCTATTTATGAGATGTAAGCTTCAAATCATGTTAGAAGATATCAATGAGACTTTTGTATGAGCATGGCACATAGGGAAAGCATGGAGACCTTCGGAAATATTTGCAGCATAATTAGATAGTATATAAGTCCAAATGATTTTCTGTTAGTGTACTGTTCCAAACTGTGGATGCTTATGCAAGTGCAAATTCATATGCAGATGATTTTGATAGAGCAATCAATGAGGCCATACAAGTAACAAAGTAAGTCTTACTAGTATCTCATTGCTTCTTCATATCTTGGGTGATATCATAGGCATTGTCACAGTTTTTCCATGTCACTCAATCAACTACTCATCCAGCACAAAGGCTCTGTTTTTCTCTCTAGTTTGAAAATATCTTACTATCATAGTTGGCAAGTTCTTGAAATTTGTTAAAATGAGGTCCTGCTGAATGATTGGGCCATGGAGGTAACCAGGTGATTAGCTTGGAAACTTCCAAATTACTAGGATTAATTGCTGAATCTGCAAGCCTGTCCCGCTTGAACTGTGAATCTAATCACATCGCCTTACACCATGTGGTGCCTTGTCATTTGTGGAACAGATTCTGACACTAATTATGATCAGATCATTTGCATTGCCCCAAAATTTGATAAACTCCTACTGAAGCTACCTCAGGATCAATACATAGTTTCATGCTCCCTTTTGCCACTACTATGCAAACCTACTTTACTAATGTACCCCCCCCCCCTTAACTGCTTGTATCTCAATTAGTGGTATCCACCCATATATGAACTCTTGTCAACAACAATGAGCTATGCTTTTATGGTGCTTTTGCATGATCTGAGTATAAACTATCTTCTAAAGCATATTTGAACACTATGAAACCACCTGCAGTTGCAGTAATGGTTCAGAGTTACCATTTTTTTTTGTTTTAACTGTTTTTCATGTCAAAGCCTGTTTTGATTTTTGAGTTGAATCATTTCATCTACATCCCAAGGCTAATTTTTCTTCCATTCATGACACAACTATTTTATCCATTCGGATCATAACCTTGGCTTACTGGCAAATAATTTGTGGTTTAGCAAACGGAATGCAATTGAAGAACCAACAAACTCAACTCAACTCAATGAGCATGTGCCTAGGAATGGAACCAATTCCCGGGATTCCTCTCCAGCATCTAACTCCATAAGCAGTGATGCCACAGACAGTGAAACTGAGAGTGATGGGCCTCAAGGAATCAATGATGACGTTGATACCAGTGATGAGGTTGATGAAGCTGATCTTGATGAAGATGATGCTGACTCAATGGAGGAAATTAACATAGCTGGCAACAGAAAGCAGTCAATGAAGGAGAATAGTCGCTTGGACTATAGGTCAAGCAGTTGTCGCTACAGTAAGCGGCTAGCTGGAGTTGATGGCTTTGCTGTTCCAGAAACCACTCATATGGGTGCGAAAAATAGGTTGAGGCAAAGACCTACTGTTAATACTGCTGCTGAGTCTCTTGTCGTTCCTGATTCAGAAGATGAAAACTGATCAGGACACACTTGCAACAGAGGGACATGCCATTAGAACCGATCTCTATTTTGGTACAGTTTCGTTGATTATCCTTCCGAGCCAAATGAATACGGCTTTTGGAAAAGCAAATCGGTTGTTACCACCTTAGTCATAATTTTGCATATATAGTAATAGTGTCTGTGAACTTAGGGAAGGCAGAAAGCGTAGTTGTTTTGGTTCAAACAGTAACGTAGTTAATGCTTCATTACTTTTCTGTAAAAGCAGATCAGTTGTCGCCACCTTAGTCATAATTTTGGGTATACGGTTATCTAGCAACATGGCTTCAGAAAATTGTCTGTGAACTCATGGAAGCAATAACTGTAGTTAGTGCTTTCATGAGTTTTTGTAAAGCCACGTGCTTTTATGCATTGTTGGTTGGTTAGAGAAAAGCCATTGACAGTTCTTTCTTTAAGTCTTGATCACTTGAGAAGAAGTCGGATGAAATGGACTTTGGTCAGGTGCTCAATGCCTATCTTAAGTTGTGCTTTTTGTTACTGTATTTCTGTATATTGAGCTTTCATTATTTCTCCATGAAAGCTAAAGCAACATTTTAATATTTTATTACCAGTATGTCTTTTCATTTTAAAATAACCTGAAAATGAGCTGCACCAATTTCTGTACCATCGGTCATCAATGGGGTGATTGTGCCGGGTCCCATTTTTCTCATTCCTGATATCTAATTGGACAGAACGAATTCAAGACATGTGAAGTTTGATGTACAAACATTGGTCCTTTATTGACCAACAGGTTATTAAATGGCATGAATAGAAATATACATGACTTGGGGTAGGTAAAGTAATGAAGTGAGTCTTATGCTTGCTACTATTGTTAGTGTGTGTTTGCTAGTATTCTTAGTGTATTCATGACAATAATTTGAGTGTGGCATTACTGATTCTTCCACAGAAGACCTCATATATCCTTATAACACTATCTTATGGACTAACTGGCTAGTTATCTGCGGAAAGAGTGTTTCCTGAGCTTAGGCTTGTTGCTGAATTTGCCTTGCACACATTGTTAAATAAAAGGAAAATTTCCATTCTACCAGTAAACAGTTTCCCATTCAGGTAGTTCTTTGAAAACGCGTCACAACATAGGGAGTTATTTGGAATATGTGCCTTCAACTGGAACTGTACTGATTTTGCAAATTTGGGTAATTAATTATGCTCACTATTGTTTATTCTCTTTTTTCCCGTCAATGGGACTTACTTTTTATGTATGAAGTTTGAGCTTCAAAATGTTTTGCCTGAAGTGTAACAAAATTTCAGATATGCTTGCATGAAATTTGGCCGGACTTGCAATGGCAATCACGCAAATTCCAGTTCATAGTGCAAATGGCAAACATCAGTTTAATAAAACTACAACATGTTTTGGCTGAAGTTTTTGTTTGTAATTGCTGAACTTTTTAAGAATTCTAGGGCTGAAGTTTGTTTTGTATTTGTTGAACTTCAGCATTCTTAGAGCTGAAATTCTAAACAACAACGAATTTAATAAATCATGATTAGCGACGATTGATGCTGTTCATTTCAAATATTGAAGAATGAAAAATATTTTTGACATGAAAACAAGTTATTACAGATAAATTAGAACAAAAAATCAATGTGCCTGTAAAGCTAAAATATCTAAGACGTTAAAATTATTACAAATATGACAAAACTGAACATAATGGGACAAGCTGATATATATGAATCATCATGCTGGAATGCATAACAATATCTCAAGCTTTAACATTCAGAAAACGAAGGAGGAGAAGGAGGAGGAGAAAGAGGTCTGAAGTTATTTAAACAGTGAGTACAAAATAAAACTTTTTTAAAAACTGGGTATAAGTTAAATGATGACGACCAAATAGGGCGCCCCGTACAATTTTTAAATCTTTTGTACCTTTTTTTATTTTAAAGTTTCTATTTCTTTAACAAATTCAACATTTATATAATAAATCAATTATTTTTAATTAGCACCAGGCTATCAATAAGAAAAATATCTCCTCCAATTCCTATGCAAGGAACTAGACGATTACCCAAAGAAACGAGCAGATCAATGCATAGTAATGACTTCTCTGAATACCTTATAAATTTATCGCTTAATCTACTTAAGAAAGCAATAAAATAGCATCACGACTCACTTCATATAATTGAAGTTCCAAACATTCACCATCAAAGGATATGGTACAGTGGATGAGACTACTCTTCCCTTAACCAGAGGTCTTGGGTTCGAGTCCTGAGTATGGAAAAATTCTTGATAGGGAGCGCTTCCCCCTGCAAGGGGCCCTACACGGCCCAAATCCGGATATTGTTGGGATCCAATATGGGTATAGGACACCGTTTGAAAAACCAAAAAAGAGTTCCAAACATTCTTTTTTCCGTTTGTCCCTTTTTAAGAACTATTATCATAAATAACAGTAAGCTTTGTTTATTTTAAAAAGAGCATAATTTTTAACTTTTCTAGCACTTTCATATTAATAACTCCATTAACTAAGTGATTCCTCTACATTAACTTTTTATTACATTTCCTTTTTGCTCACTTTTCCGTAATTTTTTTCTTCTTCCATAAATAACACTTACCCAAATATATCAAAGATTCAAGCAGAATATCTCAAAAGTAATTCCCTCTATACAATGAGAATTTCAATATTTTTTTCTTTCTTGAGTTTTAAACTTTTTTATGTATAATTTTACTTTAACTCAAAATATACCTTTAATATATTTCAAGTATATTATATTTTGATAATTTACAATGTAAAAATTCTAGCAATATGTCTTTTATATATATATATATATATATATATATATATAACTTATATGTATATACATCATAATACATTATTGTATTGATATTATTCAAAGTATATTGCTAGCATATACCTTACATACAATTTAATCTAAAGTATTAACATGCCACTATATGTGTATGGAAGAAAATAAATATGTCACACATACTATTTATATACGAATAATTTATAAAAATATGCATGTTATATTAGTGCAAAATATAAATGGCATATTGATAATATCTACTTAAAGATAAGTAAGTGTATAAATAACATATGCATATATACATGATTTTTCCTAAAAAAAAAATACATAATTTAAAATATACCACAAACTTACATTATATTTTTTTACGAAATATATGTATTTTATTTCATCGGAATATTCAAATATATAATTTTGCTAGGATTAATTTTAATAAAAAGGTCCATATATAAAAAGAAAAAAATTTGTTATGAAATGGATCAATGATACATAGTTAAATATGAAGACGTATATAAATAACATAAGTATATATACATGATTTTTTCTACAAATATATGATTTATAATGTATATATACCACAAACATACATTATAATTTTTACATAAAATAGTATGTATTTTATTTCATCAGTATAAAGATTTATAATTTGCTAAATTACATTATATAAAAAGGTCCATGTATGGAAAGGAAAAAATCTGTTACGGAATGGCTTGGTTTATACGAAATCATAAAACATATTATGGAATAGAGAGAAACAATAGGGAAAGATATTAAATAGTAGGACTGCCTTTTTAAATAACTTGATTCTTGCTGATTTGATTTAAATTAAATCTACTATATGTATAAATATTTTACTGGCATATTTTTTATTATTAGTTAGTGCTAATCTTTTGTATTATTCATATTTTTAATAGTGTGCTATAAATGAAAGTAGCCCCTTTTTTTTTAAATACTAAAAGAATTTTTTTTCTTCCAAAAATGCTAAAAAGGCTAGGCCCAGTACTATGTTGAGCTAGATTTGGGTTTTACTGATTAAGGCCCAATTAGGTCCCAACAGACCCTAGCCCATTCACTATAAGATGGGAGATAGAAGCAAATTAGGTGTTAGGGTTCATCAGACGTGAGAAGCCAGCTACAATACAATGAGACCCCTGGACGAGGAAGAAACGACACACGTCTTCGAAAAGCTACACAAATTCGTGGGAAACAATCTGAAGAACATAGTCGAGAATCCATCTCACGAAGGACCCGACAACACTCCTGGTCGCTACTGCTTCCGTCTTCAGAGAAACAGAGTCTACTACGTATCAGAATCGCTGGTCAAACGAGCCACGAATATAAAGCGAGACAACTTAATTGCACTTGGAACCCAGATTGGCAAATTCACAAAAGGAGGTAAATTTCACCTGACTGTACAATGCTTGGGTTTATTGGCAGGTCACGCGAAGCACAAAGTTTGGTTAAAACCCACATCTGAGATGAGTTTTTTGTATGGTAATAATGTATTGAAAGGTGGGGTAGGAAGGATTACTGAGAGTATTAGCGAGCATGATGGGGTGGTGGTGTTTTCAATGTCTGATGTGCCTTTGGGTTTTGGTGTTGCGGCGAAGAGTACGCAAGATTGTAGGAAAATGGATCCAAATGGGATTGTAGTTCTTCATCAGGCTGATATTGGAGAGTATTTGAGAATGGAAGATGAGCTCTAAATTAGATTTTTGCTTAGGGTTTTTGAGGGGTTTATGTTTGTGTAATCCAGTTGGGTGTCGTTTTATGTTGCTCATTAAGAAATTTTGGCATTGTGTTTTCACAGAAATTCTATATTGAATGGTATAATCGTTTAATCGCGAAATCATTTTTTTCTGCTTAATTAATTTGTCTTGCCTTAGTTCTAATATGGTTAAAAAAAAGAAAGAACGAATGGAGGCAGTAATTGGTATAGTTCAGCCAATGTAGGAGCTTTAACTTGACTCCATAAATCGAAAATCAGGGGTCCTTGTATTAGTTATACAGTACTATATGCATGTTTTTTTTTCTTTCTAAAACAGCTGTGCCAATGGCAGCATTATTAATTAGTATTATTGTTTTAACAAAATACTAACAGGACTACTATATTTTCATCAGCGTAAATAGCTTTAAAATTTGATGGGAAATGATGTATGTAAATGGATGTGTTTACACATAAGCATTATTCTGTTAGTCTGTAGATCAAGATTCGTGTTTAAGAGCAATCAGTGCAAATGTAGAGAGGGTCATCATTATTAAGCACAGATTGCTTCACATGCTTGGTATTTTTTTTTTATTTGGTAGCGGAAGCTAAACCGTCTTCTCATTTGATATTGCTGATAGCGTGTTATGAAACAGAGAAGTGTAAAGGTGGATGTATTGGCTGGAGAGGAGGTGGATGTATTGGCTGGAGAGGAGTGAAATGGCTGATTGCTTTGTGGAAAAGATGGAATGGAACTTTTTAGTTTAAAGGAGTTTATGTGATTGGGAAATGGGTTTTCTAGAGCAAACTGTGCCGAAAATTGTTTCTAAGTAACTGTTATTGCATAAATGACAGCTAAATAAGGAGCAGAGCTAAATTATCATATGTTTGTTGTATGAAGATTAATCTTCAACAATGCAGATTCTGATAAGAAGAGATTTACTTGCGATAAAATGCATTGTTAGTCCAATCTGAGTCATCGTCAATGTATAAAAGGAATTTTTGTTGGCTCAGGTTTTTGGCCTAGTTGTAAAAGCACAACATGTGGTGTT
>JASVEL010001541.1:0-99385 GCA_032618575.1 Nicotiana noctiflora | reverse complement strand
GCCATTCCTCTCTTCTTGTACCATTTTATTCTTGCTGCATCGACTCTTGAGCCATCATTTCTCCTAAATCACCTTGTTTCGGAACTGCTTTCCTCTTGGGTCGTGTTGCTTTCCCTCCTGACTGCTGGGGATATCTTTAGAACTGTTTACTTGCCTGCTGGGGTAATGCTGTTGGGGAAAATCTTCTTTATTTCCTCCTTTTCTACTTCCTTCAGAACCTTTATTCTCTCTCGAGATCGTTGGGGATTGAAGTGTCATCAGCTGGGGATTACCCTGTCGGGGGATCCCCTTTCCTTCTTCCTCTTTCCAAACCTCCTTCGGGGCTCGCGCTTCGCTCCCTTGAAAAACTTGTAGGATATAATGCTGCCGGTGAAATCTCGAAATCAATGTTTCATTTTCCGAGGACTGCTGAGGGTGATACCGGCTTCTTGCCTTTCGGAACGCAAGCTTCCTCGTCTTGTCCTGTCTGTTGGGGGTATAATTTCATCTATCACAGACTTGTTGTTTTCTTTCTTTCAAATCTGCTGGGATAACCGGGTTCAAAGATCATTTCCTCGCGTTATCTAGCTTCTTTCCCTAACCAAGTATTTGGTTTCGAGAAAATTTTCGCAACAGGAGAAAATTTTCTGCCCCAGTTTGAGAATCTTCTTCGTGGCATGCTTTGTTGCCGACAACCCCTTTTTTCCTGTTTCAAATCAAAGAAAAATTGGTTAGTTTTAAAATGTGGTGGCTGGTTATGGTGCTCCTGCTGGGGATTGTTCTCCTCCTTTTTCCCTGCTCTGTGTTTCATTATCAGAACTTGCTGGGGATGTTATTATTTGATGATACTCATGCTGGGGATGGGTTTTTCCATTTATCCCTTCCCCGTTCTGTGTTTCTCAACTTGCTGGGGGTTATTTTGTTGAAGATGAGATTTCCTTTCTTCCTTTACCACTCTGTGTTGTCCGACCACCTCGGAACTTGCTGAAGATAACACTGCTGGTAGATTTTCATTTCCTCAAAATTGGTGTTTCACTCTTCTTGAAGGTTGTTGAGGATGACACTAGTTCGAAGACCATTTCCCTTAAGACTTTCCTTCTTCCCCAAGTGGGTATTGACTTCCAGAAAATTTTCAAACTGAAAAGAAAATTTTCTGCCCCAGTTTAATAATCTTCTTCGCACCCTACTTCTCTGCCGTCAATGGCATTTCCTTGCTTTGCATAATAATTGGAAAGTTGGTGGCAAGTTTTGAAGTCATTTCTCACTTGTTCGGACTAGACAGACTTTGATGGGGAATTTTTGATAAAAATGAGAAAGATAAAAAGAAACAAAATAGAAGACAAAGGAAAAAGAAAATGACTCTCTAGCAAGAAATATCTACAAAACTTATCAAACGCGAATACCAACTCCATTGGTCATGACATGCACATATGGTCTATCCTTCGTCTTTCACGATTTCTGTCTCGTGATTTCCATCTGATTATCACCTTTATTCGACCTGTAGTGCCCGAAGGGTTTTCACTTTCAAGCCTCTCTCATTTTGATTTTCTCTCGGCTTTCGTCGTCTTATGGTGCCTGTGAAGGTTTTCACCGGTAAGACTCTCTCACTTGCATCACTTTTAGCTGGGGATTGGGGTGTCACTGCCAAGACTCTCTCGTATTTCCTTTCTGCTGAGAATCAACGTCTTTTCTGCTGAGAATCAACGTGTTATATTATGATAGGACTCTATCCCTCGCTTGACGCGGCATCTTTTGAAGACTGATCGGAAGGTCTTTCTTTGGACCGTAATGTGGGATTTGGATAGGGCTAGAAAGAAAGGGTATTGAAGGCTCAAAACAAAATCAATTTTGGGTTCAACATTTACAACCTTCGGACCTAAATTTATTTACAATAAACACAATTTTTCTTTGCCCCGGTTTTTTTACTTGGGGATTTTTATTTCTTTATTTACACTATGACCGAGCTGTGAAGCGCCTACGTATCCTCTTTAAGGAATCAGGTCAAACGTAGTTCCCAATTCCTTCTTTTCATTTTTTTTCATCATTTTTTCATTTTTTTTCTTTTTCTTTTCTTTATCTCTTTTTGTTGTTTTCTTTTTCTTTACTTTTTTTTATCCCTTTCTTCTTTTGCCTTTCAAACTTGTGTTTCTAGTCTTTGCAACTAATTTCGAAGGAGGGGATGAAAGAATTTAAAATAAGGCTCAAAGGGTTGACGATGGATAAAGTGTTTAGATAGCAGAACAAAATGCCTTCGTCATTCCAATCTTCAAAACATGCCAAGTGTAAACAACACGATTAACATTCGTCATATCTTTAAAGCACAGTTGGACAACACTCTCATTTTCATTATTGTGAATGACCCCACGTCGATTTGGCCAGCTTGCCTTTAATTGTTTCCTTTTTAGTTGCCCCGGTTTCACATGACTCGGGATCCAAATAATCTCAAATTGTTTTTATTTCCTTTGAATGACCCGATCATCTTCCAATTGCTTCATGATTAACTTTTAGAATTAAGCCACAATTATGTGTGCGCATGTCATGTCACTAGATTCGGCGTTTGAGCACAAGACAAATCTAAAGGGTAAACAGAACTAAACAGATAAAATGACCGGAAGTAACAAAAGACCGAAAGCTTCATTAAACTAATGACGAAATGGTTCAATGATAAAACAAGCAAAACAAACTAGAGTACAGCCCTGAAACAAAATTGGGCAGGACCAAAGCAAACTGCTAGGACAAAAGGGTTTGACCACAAGAAAACCCTGAAAATAACTCGGACAACAAAAATGACCACAAAAACGAACCACCAAAGCTCCATCTAGCTGACCGAAAGATGGAGTATCTTCCCAATTTCCAAGCACAACATTTTAGCCACTAAGTTCTGCATCAATATTGCCAAGGCTGCCAACTGCTTCAACATTTTTAGCTCCAGTCGGTACACCCCCAGGGGATTTGTGTGCCCCATGTCATCATCATCGACCACAATCAACCACCCTTTTTGAATCATTCTTTCTATTTCCTTTTTCAAGGTACGGCAACTCTCAATATCGTGCCCTCTGACATTGGAATGGTATGCACATCGTGCAGTAGGATCGAAGCTTCTTGCACGTGGATCGGGAGTGTATTCGGGGAGCGGCGTAATCGGGCCGACATGTTTTAACTTTTCAAACAGACTTGCATAGGACTCTCCGATAGGGGTGAGCCCCTTTTCTCGCTTCAGCAACCTTTCCTCCCTAAACGCCTTATTTGGCCTGAAACCTGACCCGGGGGGTTTCCGGTATGTTCGTGGGGGTTGGTAAGCCTTTTGTGGAGCTGGGTACCTGGGAGGTGAAGTACGATTTTGGTTGTCCCGGGGAGAGTAGTGGTGTTGGGGACGGGAGTAGCGTTGTGAAAACATAGTTGGGGGACGAGTAATTGAGTTACTCGAATGGCTGGAGAAGTTGTGATAGGCGGGTATATATGGAGAGTGCGGGAGATCATCCGGCATCGGGTTCATGGTACGGGTAAGGACAGAGTCCAGGAAGCTAGGTGGTGGCGGAGGTGGTGCTTTTCCATCCATCCACGCCCGATACATATCAGCCACGTGTTGTCTCAATATCTTGACCTCCTCTACTAACCCGTGGTTCCGTTCAACCAGTTGTTGTCGGGTACCTGTACCAACCCACTCAGTCTTGAGATTATCTGCCATTGTCCTCTGACTTCGTCTTACGGGGAAGAGTTATTTCAGAACCACAACCAACCACCTTTCTGGAAATGGACACAACAAAACAAAGCCAGCATGTCAGCATTAAGGTATCCCGCTTATTGATCATTCTTTTTTTTTTTTTTTTTTTTTTTTTTTTTTGGTTATGGAAAAGGTCGAATCCTATGTGGATTGCCTACGTATCATGACCCCGCATGAATCAGACCGAGCGTAGTTCTTGCAAATTAATGCAAGAAATAAAGAAATGTTTATTTGATTTTTTTTTTTTTTGATTTCTTTTTTTTCTTTGAAGGAAAATTATAGAAGCCGACTCCAACTACAAACTTGTGTAGGAGATTTCTACAAGAAAAAGAATATATTTTTTTTTTGGTGTCAGTTATGACTATTTCTACAAAATTGGCCACATAATGGCTTATTTGACAAAATGACTATTTTTGCAAAATTTATTTAAGAAAGATAAACTTGAAATTTTTTTTTTCATCTTGTGGCTCATGGGGCATCGTTCGGCATCACCATAAACCAACACAAGACTATTTTTCATAAATTGGCCATGTAATGGCTTATTTAGACAAAGTGGCTCTTTTTGCAAAATTTTATTTAAGAAGATATAAATTCAAAATTTAATCCTGGGGCCTATGGGGCATCATTCAGCACCGACACAGGCCAATACAAGACTGAAGAAGTTCAAATGCCAAAAGTGGCTATTTATGCAAGGACCGGCCATGTAATGGCTTATTTGATAAAGTGATTATTTTTTGAAAAGTCGAGTGATGACTCAAACTTAATTTTGCGGATACAACCTTTCAACTATTTTGAGCAAGAATAGCATCACCCGACTCATTTATAACAAAATCAAAAATTTAACATTTTTTTTTTTTGGTTATTTTTTGCAAAAGGGGTGTGAACCCGGACTTGATTTCGCGGCTATGGCCTTGCAACATTTCCCCAAGGAATATTTCAAGGCTGCGGCTGCAAATTATTAAAAATGATTCAAAGTGGCTATTTTTGCAAAAAACAGCCTTCCGGCGTCCTTTCGGAACATTCGGTTATTTGCAAAAACGGCATCACTTTGATTTTATTGATAAAATGAAACACACATTTTTTTTTTTTGATTTTTTAAAGGGGTGGTTGAACCCGATGAGGGTTGCCTACGTATCCCACCTAATGGCGAGAATCAAACCTGCGTAGTTCGGTCAAACAAACTACATATGTAAAGTAAACAAACTATTTATTATTTTTTCACACTTTTTTTTTTTTAAGTTTAAAACAAAAAAATTTTTTTTTTAAAGTAAAAAAAAACAAACTATTTTGAAATCACATATTTTTTTTTATTTTACAACAAATGTTTTTTTTTCTTTTTAAGTATGTAAAAAAAACAAACTATTTTGAGACTATTTTTTTCATTTTCCTCAATATAAAAAAAAATGGTTAGCCTGCAAGTCTGAAGCAAATATATGCATAAAACAAACAGGATGCAGCAGGATGGTCTTTTCATTTCAGGTCACCTGTCCTAGACGGACCCAACCCCTGTGTTGAGCCCCCTAAGTCAAATGCAACATGATGCAAATAAACGTTCCTACTAGGGATCCGGCATGAAGCTTTGTTATTCTAGGTTTAAAAAACCCGGGTTTATTGTTCTAGACCTGGCTTACCCGAGCGGACAACTCGAGCCGAGGAGGAGGCAGCAACCCGGGAATACAGAAGCTTCCCCGGTTTTGCAACTTATCCAAACCTCGTTCTAAGGTGGGAATTAGACACTATACAGAAAAGAAGTCACACGAAGTGCACCCTTCTTCATGATTTAGAAGACTCAGAGAGGAGATCGGTTTCGGCACAATTTATATGTACAGTTCAAAAAATATCAAAGCGATAAAAATATCATTTTGCACATTAATACAAACATATAATAAAATCAGATAATAAATAAGCCAAATACAACAATTATTCCAAGCTCGAATTCTTAAACCCTGAACCAGTGGTTCTGGGTTTATCATCCCCAGCAGAGTCGCCAGAGCTGTCACACCTCCTTTTTCCGCTGACCCGCGAGGGCGCGATGGAGTTTTTCCAATTAAAGGACAATCGAAACGGGATTTATTTAATTAATTCAGAGTCGCCACTTGGGAGATTTATGGTGTCCCAAGTCACCGGTTGAATCCCGAATCGAGGAAAAGAATGACTCTGTTTAACAGTCCGCGAACCAGAACTCCGGATAAGGAATTCTGTTAACCCGGGAGAAGGTGTTAGGCATTCCTGAATTCCGTGGTTCTAGCACGGTCGCTTAACTGTCATATTCGGCTTATTTATCTGATCTTAACAGTTATGTACTTAATGCAAATTAATATCCCTTTACCGCTTTTATTATTATTATTATTATTATTTACGAAAGAGAACGTTGCCTAAAAATATGTTTCGAATCACGTCACATGAAATGCACCCGGATCCTCGACACATTCTTATTCAACATTTTTGGGATTTGAATTTGGGCCGCATGAAATGCACACCCGTATTTAAGAAGGTAAAATTATTAAAATCGCGCCTAAAGCATACTAACACGTTTACACTTTGCGAGGGCCATGGAATTTACTAAGTGGCACGCCTCGAATTCTAAGGATAAGCAAGATTAATTAAAACGAGGGCCATGCAATTGTCATTTTTGTTCGGCATAGCGCACCTCAGTTCCAATTTTTTTTTAAAAAAAGGAGTTCAACGAATAAACTAATTTTGAAAACAAGCATAGACTAATGAACGATGTACTTCACTCAAATCTTCTTTCAAAGGTTCAGGGGCAGATTAAACAAATTTCCAACATATACTAGTTTGGCTACGAACCAGAATCGTCCAAATACCGCAAAGATCAAGTAAAGCAAACTTTAAACTAAACCTTATATTAATTGGAACAAGTTAATATTCTAATCACTATTTATACCCATTTTAATTCATTTTTACCTTTTCAATGTCCAAAATTAACGTACCACTTATTTGCCACGGTGCTTTGACTCCTAAATTTCTTTAATATCACGTGCAAACTTCCTTTCATTTGAGGCCACCATAAGTCACCACCAGAATTTTTGCACAATAATTAAAGTATTTCTATAACATATTAAAACAATACCAAACAGAAAACTGAAGGCTATGTACTACTATTTCATCAAAATGTCAATTCTACCAAATAAGAAATCCAAGCACAAAAGTAAGAAATATGACATAATCAAACTCTAAAATGGTATTTCCAAGACTTAATCAAATAGAAAAATGAAAAGTCAATGAAGTGGAGATGAACCTGGAATTATACAGGCTGAAACGAAGCAACAACACAACCGGACCTCGATACGGCTTTGAACAGGAATTGTAGCAACGCCGGAACCTCGCCGGAACCTCGAAAACGGACAGAAACGACCCCAACTCGGAGCTAACAACCTATGAACGGGCTTCGACGAAACTCGAATTCAAACTTCGAAACTCTTAACTAGAAACGGAACTACTCCTCGACCTCTAGCTCACAGAAAAGTGTTTTGCAACTGTCATTGATGCCCTTTCATGCACTGCTTTGGTCCGAGTGGGAAGGTGATCAACTGGTCAGCGACAAAGGACGTGAAGGCTGACGGAGATGGAGCTGCTATGGCGTTTGGACGTAACCGTGGTACGTCGTACTGGTTTGGTCGACGGAAATAGCGGGGCTGGTCGACGTTGGATTAGAGATGGAGCTGCTCGTCGTTAATGGTTTGTTGGTTGTTGATGGTTTTTCACTGAAGAAATGTTCGAACAGTGTAGTATATGTGTCTGTTTGTTCTCGTTTTCTCACCGAAGGAAGAAGACGATCTCCTGTTCTTTGAGTTTTTCTCCCGTTTTTTCCTTTTGTCTTTTTCGTTTTCCAAATCTCTCTTATGTATTGTATTTCCTGTTAGAAAATGGAGAATACTTGTAGTATTTTTGTTCTTGTTTTCTCAAAGAAGAAGAAGCCACCTTTTTCTCCTCAAAAATTTTGACCGCCTGCCTCCCTTTTCTTACTGCCTCTCTTTCTTTTTTTTTATATCTCTTAATTTTTGGAGAAGATAATCCATGGTCCCCTTTCACGTGGGAGCCTCTCAATATGTATTATTCTATGTTAATAAAATGAAGCAACCCACCACACAATGTCCCCTTTGTCATTACCCTCTTGTTTTGTTGTGTTATGTGTATATTTTCAAAATTATGAGTGATGGCCCTCACGTGGGTTGGGTACCCAAGGTGATGGGTCTTTCCTCGTGCTCTTTCCGTGTCTCCCACGTGTGGTGGACTCGGATTATTATGGGCTAGATCCGAAAATTATAAAACCGGGTAGTTTGAACCCGAATATTATTCTTCGCCCGGAACCGAGAATGGTAACACGGTGTTATTAATTAATCACCACGTAAGCAAAATAACTATAAGACTAATAATTAAAACAAAGTTATTTTTTATATTTTTCTAGATTAAAGTTACCACAAAATACTAATTATATTATTTTTTTGTTTTATAATTCTTGTTTTTTTTATATAAAAATAAAGATATAAAGAACTATTTTTTATATTTTTTAAGTTTAAAATGACTACAAAATATTAATAAAAATTATTTTTGTAATTTTCGTTTTTAATAAAAAGATAAAATATAACGTACTATTTTTGTATTTTTCAAATTTAAAAATGATTACGAAACATTAATAAAACTATATTTTTTGTTATTTTTTATCTTAAGGTAGAAATAAAGTAAAAGAGTCAAAATTAGCTAAAATAGCTATATTATGCCTGAACTAAATATTTTATGCTAAAAATAAAAAAAAATCTCGGGGAGGGTCAAAAATCACGTGTTTACAATGCCAATAGTGGCCATGAACGAGTACCACAAGCACAACAAAATCATAGTATTGGTGAAAATACTCCATTTTCTCATGGTATTGCTCTTTTTTCTTATAAGGATGGTATTGCTCTTATACTTGAATATGTCAACATGGTACTCCTCTTTTGAATTATACTCAATATGTTGCAAATTATGTTTTGTACCAGTTTGATTTTTTTTCCAGTTGCTAATAAATATTGAACATCTTATTATTATTCCCTCTCATAAAAATGTTAGCAGAAGAATAAGAAAAATTGATATACTAGCTAATTGGAATTGAGGTCTAGGATTGTTGTTACGTTTCCATAGGATGTCATATTGGCTTAGAAACTTTTAATCTTGCCATTAATTTGTATATTATAAGCAAATCTGGAAAACATCTAGCATTAGAGATCTTAAGCTATTATTCTTTTAGATACGTGCATCCTTGAAAGGTTGTGTCTATTGCTGAGAAGTATCAACTTGGTTCATTATTGTTGCATTTGCTTTTAACCTCAACAATCTCATTGTTTTGATCCTATGATCATTCAGGTACTAGAATGTAGTCCTTATTTTTTTCAATTTTATATCTGATGAGTACTGATAGTTTGGTTAGTCATTTTGTGTTATGCAGTCATTCCACCAACTGTTACTGAAGATAAGATAATATAGCCTCACTTGGAAATTGATTAAATTAACTTAAATGAAATAACATGGTTAAGTAAATAGCTTAGTTGATCAAGATGGACTACTTTCACTTTATATTTTAGATGTAGACTCACAATTTTTCTGTTTCACATTCAATATTTTCTTTTGATGTTCCTTTATTTTATTATTTCAGGTTATGCCAATTAAGTTTGAAAATTTAGCATGGAAGAATTTCAATATGATGAAGAGTTAGCAGAAATTGTTTGAGGGCTATGCATATACTATTTTGTTATTGTCGGTATTTGATAGGATTAATTACAGTGACATTGATTGTTTAGTTTAAACAATGTCATTCTTTATCCTTTCATTGATACATTCATATTACAGAATGTTCTTTCTTTTATTTTTCTTGATATTACAGTTATTTTTAGTCATATTTTTATTAGAATTTGTCACTTGGAAGATAATTTTGACAGTAATAAACAAAAAAAATTTAAAAGGACAAGACAAAGCATTACAATTATTGTTAAAACTTTCATATTTTTACAGCAATAAATTTTATTCTTCATTTGCCGCTGAAAATGTTACTTTTTAGCGACTATTAATTGAATTTACCGGCAATAGAAAAAGATGTTATGGGATGACATTAATAGCCATTAAAATGGCCGCTAAACAGTTGCCATTAAAATGGACGCTAAACAATTGCCATTAAAGCTATGACTTTTAGCGGCAATTAAAATGGATTTCCCGGCAATATAATGGACGCTAAAGGTGAAAACTAAACCATCTCCAGAATGAATTTAGTGGCCAATGTAATGGCCGCTAAACAATTGTCGCAAAAAATTACGTCTTTTAGCGGCAATTGAGACTGCCTTTACCGGCATTCCTTTAAATGGCCGCTAAAGGCTTTAGCGACCCCATATATAACGGCAAAAACTTAATAGCCGGTAAATATTTTAGCAGCAATATGTATTGCCGCTAAAGGCCTTTTCTAATGCCGCTAAAGCCCCTTTTTGTAGTAGTGTTTATCCAAATATATAACTGCTTATTTATAAAATAAATTCCAAAATACTTTTAAGCACTTAACTTGAGAGTCACTTTTTTAAGCCAATCCAAACGGACTCTATAACTTGTTGCTGATTTTGTCTTACAAGCATTTTTAGAGTTTATGGATAAGTTGCAAAGTGTTTTAACCAGCATATAAGCTTTACCAGAACACCTTTTGTTGTGTGTGAATAATTTTTTTTTAAAGAAACAAATCTGTAAACATAATACATGATACTAGTAGATTGTTTGGCGAAATTTTTTATTTTGAGAAGTATTTTTTATTTAAAGTCTTTTTCTCAAAAGTTATTTTTTTGGTGAGAAGTATTTATGTTTGGCTAATTAATTCAAAAAATACTTTTGAACAACAATTTGGCCAAGCTTTTAAAAACTATATATTTTTTTTTTCTCCAAAGTTGCTTCTACTAATACTCAAAGCTCTTTTTTATTCTAAAAGCTTCCAAATATCTCTACTTAATTATTTTTTTTTAAAACAAGAAAAATAATGCTTTTCACCTTGAAAAACATGCTATAAACTTACAAAGGGGAATTGAGTATTGGAAATGAAAACATTTTGGCAGGAAGTATATTACTCCCTCCGGTCCAAAATAAATAATTTTTTGGTCTTTCTCTTGTGATCTAAAATAAGTGATTTTTTCAAATTTCAAATTTCCACGTTGTCCTTGGAGTAAATAGTGTTGGAATATGTATTATGCGTGTTTATATGAGATAGTAAATGTTAGTATGATCAATTTCATTGTTAATTAATGTTAAAAGGTCAATTTTTTAATTTGTAGAAAAACATCAAAAAAAAAAAAACAATTATTTTGGTGCGCAGGTAGTACCTCTTTGGTGGGCCATTGGGAATTAGTTGGACCAATAAGTTTCAATGTCTCAAGGAAAATAAAACACAGTCAGTAATCAACAAAGAGTTGTGTACTGAAGTGCGAATGAGCAGAAAAGAGCTCCTTCTGTCCTAGTAAAGCAGAAATGGAGGGGATCGGGGTATTATTGATGCGTCCGCTGTCCAATTACATCCAGCAAGAGCTGACCAAACGTTTCACTCTCTTCAGATACTGGGAACTTCCCTCTGAATCTCTCAAACAACACTCCGACTCCATTAGAGCAGTGGTCGGGAATGGAGTTCAGGGAGCTAATTCGGCGTTGATTGACTCATTGCCCAGATTGGAAATTGTATCGAGTCACAGTTCAGGGCTTGACAAGATTGATTTGGTGAAGTGTAAAGAGAGAGGGATTAGGGTCACTTCCACTCCCGATGCTCTTACCGACGACGTTGCTGACATGGCCATTTTACTCACACTTGCAACGTTGAGGAGAATTTGTGAAGCTGATCGATCCGTAAGGAATGGGATTTGGAAGGAAACGGATTTCAAATTGACTACTAAGGTATTATTCTTGTACAACTGTTATATCTACTTTTGCCCAATATATACGTACATCTTTTAGCCTTTAAAGTTCGTGGCTTTTGCTTACCAGTTTGCATATTTAGTTGGATTTAGTTAGAAACAGACTCAAACGTGCTTTTTGTTTCATTCATTAACTTAATGCTGACAGAGGCAAAATTAGTTGTAAATAATAGGAGTTACATTTTGGCTTTTGTTCAAGATTCTTGGGTTAATGCTTCTAAAACGTGTTCTGAGGCGAATCCAGCATTTTAACTTGATAGGTTCAATAATTAAGATTTCTAGTCTGAACTCATTGCGCTTTTGAATTATGGTTTCAGAAAATAATGTTTATTGAAACTTTAGTGCTTTTTCACATATACATTTATGTTCCGTGTTTAAAATACTAGGTTTAGTTGAACACATAGAATATAGGCTACATCCGCCTCTGATTACGTGTTCATCAAATGCCTTACTTAAAGCTGGTCTGATGCAATTGAGTCAAGCATAATGCCTGCTTTTCACGATGAACTTGTGTATTTTGAACATATTCTTCTTTTGGAGTCCAGATACAAATCTAACCATATTACCCTTTGACTTTTCCCTTTCTAAGTTTTGTTTCTCCGAAAGATCTTATCTTGATTTGCTCAACATTTTTCTTCCAGTTTAGTGGCAAATCAGTAGGTATTGTGGGATTAGGGAGAACTGGTTCAGCAATTGCCAAAAGAGCTGAAGCTTTTGGATGTTCAATCAGTTATCATTCACGTTCACGAAAACCAGAGTCAACGTACACCTATTATCCACGTGTTATCGACTTAGCCTCCAACTGTCAGATCCTCGTTGTTGCTTGTGCCTTAACTAATGAAACTCACCACATTATCAACCGTGAAGTTATAGCTGCATTGGGTCCAAATGGAGTTGTTATCAACATTGCAAGGGGTTCTCATATTGATGAATCTGAGCTGGTATCTGCTCTAGCAGAAGGCAGATTGGGAGGAGCAGGGCTTGATGTGCTTGAATATGAACCTGAAGCGCCCGTGCTACTAGCTGGACTTGATAATGTTGTCCTATCACCTCATGTAGCAGCTAGCACTTTGGAGACTCGTAAGGACATGGCTGACCTCGTGATTGCAAACTTGGAGGCACACTTTTCAGACAAGCCATTACTGACCCCTGTTATTTGACTGTTTCTGGCAAAAGGTATGGTGATCTTGGACATTTTTTGTCATTCATTCTTCCACTTCTATATTCAGGATACTGCATTGGTGCTCAATAACATGCAATCTATGTAGCAAGGATTGGTCTCCTTCTAGATTTAAGCATCTGAAAAGCATAAGCTGTATTTGGAACTTGGAAGTGCTTTTTAAGTTCTTGTTTTTTGATTAAGTAAAGTGAAATTTCATTAACAATTGCATTCATTAGATGCTAAAATTACCGGCTATAGCGAAAAAAGTTGGTTCATGAAAACAATGGACCATGTATAAACTTAATAGGGAGCTAACAAAGTCAAGTTCAGCCTTTGTACGACTAGTCTGATTTTCTTTATTCCTTCCTTGACGTGAATCGCTCCTTCCCACCTTACAGAGAGGGATGTCCCTGCCCCACCCTAGGCAGGAGAAGGGCTTATACTGCTCGCCTGTCGCTGTCGAGTTGCTCTGTGCTTGCTCATTCTAGCTAGTCGTGACGACCTCTCATCATTCTTTTTTCTAGTCGCCTTCTTCCTTTGTCTTTTCCTTATGGGACGACTGAGCTTATGTCCGTCTCAGTCTCTGATTAGCGAGTTCAGTTGCTTGCTGGGTGGTAGAGTCACTAGACTGACGACTGAGTGCCCTCTTTATCGCCTTGATTGTCGGTATAGTCCTCATTCTTGCTAGCTCACTTGGATTCTCTCAAGGCATTCGAGCCGCGTCTAAACTAAATGTTTGGCAAGAGCCCGTACTCTCTCTTCTGTGGATACGCTATCCCTTCCGGCTATGGTATGGGTTAGGGGAGGTGAGATCTACTCATTGATTTTATATTAGATGAGCGGTCGTACTATGATCGTTCGGGAGACATGGGCCCACACGCTACACACAAGAATGAATTGTTATGCGGTCGGTAAACTCTTTCCTTTCTGCGGGCAGCCTATCAAATCGGATCACGTATTTTTGAATATGTCGTTACATCATGTACATGTATTCGATTTTCCATTTTTTTATGTTCCTGCTCGGATAGAGAATGGGCACAACTCCCCCTCTCCCCGTTCTACCGTCCAAACAGGACGGCCGTTCTAAGTTTCGGGGTTGGGTCGGATAGGACCAGATCCAATCGGATCTGATCGTAGCTTCGAATTCAGGTGACGTACTGCAGCCGGACCGAAAAGGAGAGGGACAGTGAACCCCCTGCCAAGAGGCCAAGGTTGCTTGCCAACTCTCAGCCACTTGTTAGAAGGAAGTGCAGCCTGATTGTCGGGGGAAATCAACAAGAAGGAAAAAATAAGGTAGATTATTCTATTTCCTTCTTTGGTAAGGATTGGCTTTTTGTTCAAGGGTATGTTAAAAACCATGTCTTTTCTTTGTTTGTATCACTGAGACACCCTAAGGGCCGGCCATATGTACCTCGGGAGCCCCAGCCCATTAAAATCAAAATAGAACGAGCACTTACGACTAAGGGGAATAGAATGTCGACCAGGGTTATCAAAGGCGAAAAGCACAAAAAAGCTCTAAGGTCTGCTGGGGCTTTAAGCGCAAAGCAAAGCGTGGGCTTTAATAAAAAAAGGCAGAACTGGAGAAAAAGTAAAATATATATATGTAGTCTAAGACTAATAATTATAAGCATGAATAACAAATATACGGTGAAAGAAATTGAAAAAAGATGACGATAAAATGAAATAGCAATTGTTTGGGAATTTGATGATCTATAAACCGTCCCTAACGAGCGATAGGCTCATGTTTGAGCATGATGAATCACTTCGTGCCGACGTGTTGCCAATCCACTCTCCGGCCTCATATGAGAATGGAAAACTTGAGCATTTTTTCCATCGGTGGATGAAGAATCGCGAACATAATAATTTTTGGTTGACCATGTTCCCAGAAAAAAGATACTTCCAAGAAAGGACGAGCACGACTGAAGTGGCTATACATACAAATCTATCTACAGGTCTATATGCTTCGATTGGAACTGGAAGTTCCAGAACAGGTGGCTGGTATACCACAATAATAAAACTTTCTTTTATTTTTTTTATTCGGATCGGATTTATGTTGGCTTCGTTAGGAGGCTCGCGTAGTTTGTTACATCAGCTCCAAAAGAATAAGTTGCGTTGGAATTGATAAAGTTCCGTGGAGTTCATAATTGCATAAAAGGAGTCAAAGTAGTGTGCTGCGGCGCGTTGAGGCACTTCTTCGATGGTCCCCGAACGCCCGGCCTGCCGGCCCGCTCTGATGCATTGCAGATTATAAGGGAAGTTTACTCAGCAATACAGAAATTGAGCACTAGTGAGCTAACATCTAAATCAAGATGTAATATATCATTAGGTTCAAACAAATATCAAATTTTAAGGTCTAGTACATGTCTGTTTTCAGATTCTCAGAAAGAATGTCTGGATCCCCCTCGCAATGAAGCATACACTTCTCGTCACTTCATAAGCCCCCGAACATGTTAATGAACGTGGATTATGCCCGATTGGCCACGAGGATGGTTCACTTCAGCTCTCTTGTGAATGTTTGTAGTACCAGTATGCAGTCAAGCACGCCAACTATTGAAGTTTGAGACCCAAGATTACAGTGATTGGAACACAGGCAACTTTCAGCTCAATGTAAGGACCAATTTCTCATCTTTTGCGTATTGAATCAACTATCTGCTATATCCTTGCTTCTGTGAACTGCTCCTATGACTGATGCAGTCTAAATATTGAGAACCCCGCACATTACTAATTTAATCATTGATATACAAGGAACTTAAAAGCATTTCCATTATACAGGGTTCTTACTTCTTAGCAGCTAGAAGAAAAAAGGTGAAAGCAGATGGCAACTGCCAATATTTACATTATCGTCTATCGTTTCCAGTTTTCTTTTCTCTCTAGATATTTGCTTGTGGAAAGTGAAAAATAAATCGAAGCCAAAAGAAGGGGAGGAATCTTGGACCGAGATAGAGATTGAGAATGACCTTGCTAAGAATAATTACAGGTCCCATTTTCATCTCAATCTTCCACCTTTCTTGAACAATTCACCATCAAGGAGAAGTAGCTCCTTTAAAGATGAGGAAGTTTAGAGTCTCCAATGTGAAATAGATAAATGTTCCTTTAGTATGTGTGAAGAAACAGCCGAATTTTGACCCCACCACGCACTGCCATCCACACCCATATTTCTTGTCAAATTCCTGCATATATTACAAAGCTGTTACGAACATATAATCTTTTGAAAATTATATGTAACAGTTTGGTAAGTAATGCTTTGGAGGTCATGTCTGCAACTTTTATAATGGACAAGATAGGGGTCAAGACAAACCCCCCACATCAACGGCATTCTGCCTTGACGATGGCTTAACTTTAAAAAGATAAAACATACAATCTGAGCTAGAAGAAAGAATGTAAAGGTAAGACATAACATTATTGAGTAATTAAGTGTGCTCTATAATATCTTAAGCTTTTATATGATTCATTAGAGCAAGCCGGGATCAGGCGTAGGTTCAAATTGCACCGATTTTCAATAAGTAAGAAATATCTTCACGTGTTTGGACCCATACAAAATACTAAGATGACACACGAGGGACATGTTGAAACATAATAGTATAATTAAGAAAATAAAATGCACTTTCATACACTTGAAGTCGTAAATTGGAGAAAATGATAGCCTTTTTGAGGATAAAAAATGATTTGAATATTACCTTCTTTATGTGAGCAGCAATGGATCTGCAGTCTAAAACATCATAAAGATCCAGAGCTTGAGAAGCCCAACGCATGGCTTGTATCTGCATCTTCAATGGCATATCTGTATCTTCAATCACAGCTTTTCCTTCCAACATATTGTCAACTCTCTCTATATATCTATCTATCTATTGCTCCCAATTTAGCTAGTGGAAGCAAACTCTGTATTATATACTACAAGCTTTGGTGTTTAAAATCAAGAAATGAAGCAAGGAACCTTCCCCTGTTTTTTCTCAGAAAGAACATGAAACACAATTCCTTTTTTCAGCTAAAGTGTAAAGGTCACATATTCTGTATACATCTTATGCTGACACATACCATTGTGTCTTTTTCCTACTCACCTAAAGCACATTTTAACCTTATTCTATTTCCTAACCTTCTCTCTCTTTGTCATGCCCTAGTGGATAATGATGTTAGAGGATAAAGCTTACGACACCTAAACTATAATTCGTGCTTTACATGATCTCTCTTTCCTTATTACAATTATCACAAAATTTTCTTTGAATAACCTGATGGGGGCGATGGCTCATCCTCCTTCCCCATCCCCCCCCCCCCCCAAAAAAAAAGATCTGCTTCATTTTTCATTATGTAGAAGTAGACAGCAGCAATTTCATACTTTTCTTGTTCTGTTTTCGTGTGTGTATTATTTATTAGACACTCTTATGTAACGACTTCTAAAGATAGTTTCTGACTGACTTATTCTTATCTTTTTGTTCAAAAATATTAGATCTCACAATGTTTATCCTTTACGAAAAATTTAATCAAATGAATGATTCAAACCTTAAATACTAGAGACTAGAGTAATAGCAAATCTTTCTTTTGGACGATGGACTGGAAACCGGATCCCAGCTAGACACTCTTCAACAACCAGACCCCTTACAAGGATATCTATGTCGTATTTCTGAGCCCAAATGACCAAAACAGAAAATTAATGAAAGAAAGAAAAAGATTGACGTTGTTTTGAGGTCATATGTGTCCGCTAAGACCCCCAAGCCGATTTGTTTTACTAGTCGAGATATCATAGACAGGATTATAGGAGTGGCAAACGGTAGGTCGGGTCAAATATTGTTCAGAGTTGAAAAACAGATAAATTATTCGATTCGATCCATATTTAATATGGATAAAAAATCGGATTAACCGGCTGTTACCCATATTATTCATGACTTCTTGCACATGATCATTTTGGCAGAGTTTTTAGTCTCCCTAACTTGAGTAACCCAAAATTTAAGGCTTTATAAATATAAAAGTTAGACTCATTAATTATCCATTTTTTAAATTGATAATATGTTGTATCAATGGAATCTTATCATCCATACATAACAACTTGATGTGGTATATTTATGTCATAATATAAGAACAATAAAAACTAGCATTCTTATTGAGACTATAACTCATATGGAAGAAAATCGATTAATGGAATCAAATATGCAGTATTTACAAACAAAAGTATTCGGTTATTGGGAAAAAAATAAATGTACTTCTAATGTCGAATCAGAATCAACTAGGACAAAGTCGAACTCTTCTTTGGTGTCAATGTAATACTTATGAATAGTCATTGAGTTCCGAGAAAGAGTAGAAGAATGTGACCTATTATGGGACATAAAATACATTACAGACGTATGATCATTATGCTTCAACCGGGTTATTCTATTCCACCTCTTAGAAAGAAAAAGAACTTAAATAAAAACACTTAATAGCATAGCGATGCATTTATACAAAACTTCAACCCCGAGCACACGCAATGGAACCGTAGACAGTCAAGTGAAATCCAATCCACGAAATAATTTGATCTATGGACAACATCATTATGGTAAAGGTCGCAATGCGGTTCTTATTCATATTTGACCCATTTTTAAAAAATTCATTATCCAACTCATTTTTCGGTAAGAACAACAACAACAAACCAAATCAGGTGGGGTCTGGGAAGGATAGTCTGTACGCAGACATTACTCCTACCTAACAGGTAGAGAGGTTGTTTCCTATAGACCCTTGGCTCGGGAAGCGTAATAAGAAGAAGTGGAAAGGAAGAAAGAGGGAAGAGAAAAGAAAAGGAGAGAGATAAAGGATAATTAGTACCAAATAATAGTAACAGAGAATATAATACCTGAGAGGAATAAAATCACATAATGTAATAAAAATCTAAAAGGGACATATGTACTAACTATCGGTGAGCAACTAAAAATTACCAACTAACTTGTACTTTAATCCTCGACCCTCACACCTTTCTATCAAGGGTCATGTCCTCGAAAAGCTAAAGCAATGTTATGTCTTGTCTAATTACCTTTCCTAGTACTTCTTAGGTTTACCTCGACCTCTTTTCAAACTCGTCATGGCCAACCTCTCATACCTCCTAACAGGAGCATCAAAGCAAATTTATAGGGGGAGGGCACAAGCAGGGATCAAACTCAAAGACCTCGTGTAATGAAGACATATTTAGTGGTCCCTCCACCGTTGTGTGTCTAAACGGGAAAACTGGCCATCTACTTCTAAGGATGAATATTTCGGGGGCGGGGGGGGGGGGGTTGTTCATGGAAATAATATATCTAGGGAGAGATAGTAAGAAAGGAAAACGGAATAGTGGGTGAAAGTACAAGACACAATATGAATTTGTGATAAAAGCATTGTAGTGGGTGTAGTGTCAGAGTGTAATCAGTGTCGGATTTAGGATTTTAAGGTTGTGCTTATTTCCTTTAAGATAAATTTCCTATTGACTATATAATATAAGTGCACGACTATTCTAACGCGACAATATAAAAAGTCAATGAGAATACATCAGTTAATATTATCACAACCAAAACAGACTTCTAATCACACAGTAACAACAAACTTTGTACAAAGCATAAATAATAAGCACAGAAAAAAAATCTAAAATCCCTCTACTAAATATTTTCAATCTCTGGCTTTAACAAAAACATAATTTTATAATCTTGTTCGTTATGTTTAAGCAACAACAACAATAACAACAACTATCCAGTATGTTCCCACAAAGTGGGGTCTGGGGAGGGTAATACGTACACAGGCCTTACCCCTACCCGAAAGGGTAGAGAGGCTGTTTCCGGCCGACCCTCAGCTCAGAAAAAAAGAGAGAAAATCAACAAACAAAACAAAACAAAACAATGTTAGTAAATCCGGGATAAATCAAATAAATAATTATCTAAACATAAAACCAAAAGTAGAATGACATGCAATAATACTAATCGGTTACTACCATAAGAGGCACAATACAATACATTAATTAACTATAGAGATCGCTACCAAACCCCACTCAACCCCTAACAGAAGTACTAAGAATTCTAGAAGGCCCTACCCTACAACCCTAATACTAGACCTCCAAACTTTCCTATCAAGGGTCATGTCCTCGGAAATCCCCATTCTAGCCATATCCTGCCTAATCGCCTCACCCCAATACCTCTTAGGCCTCCCTCTGCCTCGACTCGCGCCAACCACCGCCAGTCGCTCACAACTCCTCACCGGTGCATCAGGGCTTCTCCTCCGCACATGCCCAAACCACCCGAGTCTCGCTTCTCGCATCTTCTCATCCACTGGGGCCACCCCCACCTTCTCCCGAATAACTTCATTCTTAATCTTATCTAATCTGGTGAGCCCGCACATCCACCTGAGCATCCTCATCTCCGCAACTCTCGTTCTCTGGACATGAGAGTTCTTCACAGGCCAGCACTCCACCCCATACAACATGGCAGGTCTAACCACCGCTCTATAAAACTTCCCCTTGAGTTTCTGTGGAACTTTCTTGTCACACAAGACTCCTGATGCGAGCCTCCACTTCGACCACCCCGCTCCTATACGGTGAGTGACATCCCCGTCAATCTCTCCGTCCCCTTGAATCACTGATCCAAGATATCTGAAACTGTCCCTCTTGGCTATGACCTGAGATCCCAGCTTCACGTCCCAGCCTACTTCGCTCGACTCGGCGCTAAACTTGCATTCTAGATATTCTGTCTTAGACCTGCTTAGTTTAAAACCCTTAGACTCGAGGGTCCGTCTCCAGACCTCCAACCTCGCATTAACACCAGCCCTCGTCTCGTCTATCAAGACTATGTCGTCAGCAAAGAGCATACACCATGGCACATCCCCTCGAATATGGCGAGTTAGAGCATCCATTACCAAGGCAAATAAGAGAGGGCTTAGCGCAGATCCTTGATGTAGCCCCATAACCACCGGAAAATGTTCGTTATGTTTAAGCAAGGAAAAAAATCTAAAATCCCTCTACTAAATGTTTTCAATCTCTGATTTTAACAAACAATATAATCTTATTATCTTATTCCTTATGTTTTGATTTTGAAATTATTGTGAAGCATAAGAGAGATTGCTAGTTGTAACGTCTTCTTTGTTTCTACTTTTCGCTGGAAGCTGCATCTTCTTTCTTTGTATGAGAGCCGAAAATCAAGAAGTGGAGAACGGTTTGGTCTGCCTTTAGAAGTAGTAGGCATGCTTGGCGAAAAGCTGTCCCACTCCGATCGAACCCGTGTGGCTCAACAAAAGGCTCTCGACTTCAGCTTTGAACCAAAGCACCCATGAGCCGTTTTGGCTTGATTCATTATACTATTTTCCTATGTTTTCTTGTATAACTGTACATAATTCACGCCGGGTCAATGGGTGCTCCAGCACCCGGCACAGACTATGTAGATTCGCCCCTGAGTGTAATATAATTGGGCTACATGCGATTCAATAAGTGGACATGACGTTTAGTTATAATAGAGTGATAAATACTCTTTCATTCTTAATTAGCTCGAATTTACGTTTTAAATATAAAATTATCTTTATTAAAAAATGTTTAATCCCCAATACGAGACTTTCAGATATTTGATCAAGCTCAAATACAAATACCGAACCAATTCAAGCCTAACAATAAAAGTGGCCCATAGCAATGTCATCTTTGGATTGCATACTTCCAACTCCAGTTCAATAATAAATTAAATGACCCACACCCAACTGCTTTCTCGCTGTTATTGTCTATGTCCCATGTCAGCAAAAGAAAGTATATGACATTAGTCTTTGTCCTTATAAATCTTAGGAAGATTTTATTTCTGGAATTAATCCGTCATAATTCCACTCCTCAAGTTAAGCTACAGCTTCCAAAGTTTGATTTCTCATAATGGACTGGTTTTATTTTTAAAAAAAATTTGGGTTCCATAATACGGAAACGCCTACATTGGCAATATTTGTACCTATATAGATCAATAGTTGAGGAGAAAATAGTGCATTTATAGGCTCAAATATATTAATTTACATGTAATAATAATTTGGAAACTGTTTGACTCAAAAGCTATCGATTACTTTATAAGTTAGGGACAATCAAAAGTTGTAAAGGGGTAAATCCTAACCAACTGTAATAAATCCCGAAGATAGATCTACGACTTATGTGTTACAAATCCTGATAAGATTATAGCGAGATTATGTGAATTATCAATAAAAATCACTGGGGAGACCAAGAAAGGAATAAATAATAGAGAGAGGTTGATGCAGAGAGAGATAATCAGAAGTTGTATTATTAATAAAATAACACTTGGTCTTAAAATAAGGAAAACCCTTCTTTATATAGAAGAAGGATTCCCTCGTCAAAACATAGTTTATTTAAGGGCTGCTGACGTCCCAAAAATATGAAAGGGACGGAGGGGATAGAGTGCCCGTATGGGCGAGTTGACTTTATGCCTTCGTTGTTAAAGGCGCACCCCCAATGCCATATGGGCGTGAGGAAAGATATACTTAGCCTTTATTAGGCATGGGCGTGAAATGAGGCGCACTCGACTCTCATTAGTTATATCCGATTCAACCACAAACAGTTAGTCCCTCCACCTGTTGGAGATGTATTCGACATACGTCAGCAATAGGTGGAAAAGATCGACTCGCCTTGACGTCGTCCGTATATGGGCACGTGGCTTGTTTTTTGAACTGACGTCACTGGCGGCATGCATCATAATTACAACTGCTCCCGAGGCAGGATAGGAGGTGATTTGACATTTCAGTTTCTCGCCCCCTTCTCTGACACTCACCTCTTCGAATCCCGTGTATTGGGGTACTATAAATAGGAAAGGGTTTCAAATTTTTCTATTCTTTGGATCTTCTTCAACAAAAAGTTCTCTGTGTTTTTGCTCTTTTCATAGTGACTTTTAGCAACTTTACGTTTTGACTTTCAGAGTTTGCTTTATAACTTTACAAGCTTGTTGACGTGTCCCAACTTTGATCAAAAGCTGATTATGGCAAAGGGTAGTCGTCATCGTGAAGGAAACGGGGATAAGGCCACTTCTAGGGTTCCTCCGTCTTCGGAAGGCGGGAAGAAGGCTCGAAAGCCTCTTGTCCCTCTTTCCATAGACAATGTGCTTCCTCGTGAACTATATGTTCGAAGGGATTTTCTCTCGAGGTGTACAGCTCCTGCATGGGAGAAGTCTAAATTCTCTATGTCACACTTGGATGACCTCCGTGTCTCTTGTCAGATTTCGGACACGGTAGTTATGAAAGCGGCAGGGGGAGATTTCGCCAACGCACACAGGCCGGGGTTCTGTGCCTTTTATGAATACCCCTTCATAATCGGGTGTGGTCTTCCCATCTACCCGTTGGCGGAAGAGCTATGTAGATTTTATAACATTTGTCCCGCCCAACTCACTCTCTATACATGGAAAATATGTCGTATATTGACGACTTATGCCGAAAAGGCCGGACTGGACATCACAATACACCATCTGCTGCAATTGTTTAGTCCCGGATTCATGAGGGGGACGATGTTGCAACTGAAGAACCGCGGGACGAAGGGTTTGGTCGTCGATACGGACGACAAGCCCAACCGTCAGTTTTGGTTAAAATTTTTCTTTGTCCGAACCTCGAATTTGGTGGCGGACCCCGCTGGATTCCCTGAAGCGTGGAATCCCGATCGTAAGCATCATTTCATGCGCTTAAGATTTTCAATTATTTATATTTACTCGACCACTGTAACCTTTTGTGTTTTTTTTTGTATCCACATCCAGGGCGTCCACGCCCCGGTCCGTGCCGGACATCAGAGCGTGGGTGTGACAGTCGATCCCGTTCGCCGATGAATGCAGGACGTGGGTGGCGTTTACCACGAAATATGGCCTTCCAAGTATTGCATTAGTTTTTGGTTTGGTGACCATATTCTTTGGTACCACACTTTCTGATGTACCTTTTCCTTGGTTAATGTGTTGACAGCCCGAAGCGTCCCACAGAGGAGAAGACGTCGAGCCGCTGCTTCCTCGTCAGCGGACTCTGATTTCGAGCATGTAGTCCATGAGCGTATAAGTGGAGATGTTCCTTAGGTTACTCGACCTGAGGGTGAGCATGCAGAAGTGGAGGTATCCAGTGACGATGCTTCTGACGCTGTTCGCTCTGAGGGCGAGGGCGTAATTTGGGAGGCCTCTATTAAGGATGCTCCTGAGACTATTCGTCCCGTAGTTGAGTCAGTAGTTGAACCGACGAATAAGGAGGACCTTCGCCTCCATCTCCTCCTACCGAAGAGGAGGTTTCCGAAGGCGACGAGCCGTCAGAGCGAAAAAGACGCCGATTACTTCTCGGCAAAGGTGTAGCCATTGAGCACACGAAGGCAGTTACTCGCCGTCCTAAGTCAAGGCCGGTCTTCATGGACGATGCTATTCGACCAGAGAGGGCAGCCCTTCTGAGGGAAGTCATAGGCGATACTGCTTCCCCTCAAGTCGAAGGAGGTAGTGTGCCGGTTGTCACCGAGTTGGCTGCTGGTGAGAGAGGAGCAGCTTCTGGACGAGCTCCTGCACCTGTGGACGTGCCGCAAGAGGACTATGCTCGGGTGGACATGGCGACAGCGGGGCCTAACCATTGGCTTATGATCCCTACGGGATATAATCTGTTGCTAGATAGTGAGCAGGCCGCGGCGGACATGACCTTACTGTGCGCGGCCGCTGAGACCGAAACCTTAAAAGATGTAAGCAACATGGACTTATCCCGTCGAGTCGCTGGCGCATCTTTGCAGGTAAGATCTGTTGTTGTTTTTTGTTATTCCGCTATAAGCCTTGAGGCTTGTGCTGATTTGGGTTTTGTTTCTTTTCTCTTTTTCTTTCAGATCCTTATTTTAGAAGTGGAGCGAGGCCGGCGTGATCGGAAAAAGAGTGTCGCCCTTAGGAAGGGGACGAAGAAGTACAGGGAGGTCCGAGGCAAGCATAAGACACTGGCGGACCTTTATACCCAGGACCCACAATTTCAAGTTTTTTGCGAGGGGTTGGAGCAGGCGGAGAGTCAAATGCGAGAGCGCATGACCTAGTTTGAAAAGGTAGATGCATACTTAATGGTTGTCGTGGCTCGAAACACTCAGCTGGAGAATCTCCTTCGACAGGAGGAGGAAGAGTTGGAAATGGGCCGCATAGCGATGGCAGAGGCAACTGAGTTGCGTGCCAGAGTTGACGCCTTAACTGCCGAGCTCCGGGCCAAAACGACCAAGGTGGACGTTCTTCAGTAGGTGACGGCGGCCGGTCCTGTCGATGACGTATCCCGTGAAGCCCATGACATGTGGGTGTACGCCGAGGCAAAGCAGATAGTATTTGAGGAACTACAGACCGTCGGCAGGTCCATCGAGGCGGAGGTCGAAGACCAACATCGTCGGGTTAGGGTTGCACGAGAAGCTTGTGGGTACAACCCCGATTCCCCTGGCCTGGCGGGATATACCTTTGTGAATGTGAATGAGCTGGGCACTGGGTCCTGGATTTCTTTGTTGTTCTGGACTAAGGGCGGTGATGACCGTGGTGACGGCACGACTGGTGCAGTGGTGGGTGGCGAAGGCAATGGTGGTAGTTAGGTTAAATTCTTATTCTGATTTTGTAGTCGAAGAGACGTTGTGATTGTAACTGATTTGTAGTAATAAATATATATATTATTGTGTTTATGTCTTCTTTCGCACTTTTTATCTTGCGTACTCACTGCATGGTATCAACTTTTATTGAGTTAACTTGTCGTAGTTAGGTTGAATTGACCCTAGTCCCAGTTGCTTGTTTGTTTTAAAGCGGCTATTGCCTTTCCTTCGGCTCTGATCGTATCGGGTTGAGTCAAATTGGTCGTTTCGACATTGGCATTGGCCATTCGCATGTTTAGGGGTGGTCGTAGCCTCTTATGCGCTTTTGGGTGGCCGCTGCTTATTTATACGATATTGAGGGCCTTATCCTTTTATGTTTTTCATGGGTGGTTGTGGCCTCTTTATATGCTATTAGTGGCCTTAGCCTTTCGCGTTTGTGGACGGTCGTAACCTCTCTATGCGTTATTAGTGGCCTTAGCCTCTTGCATTTATGGATGGTCGTAGCCTTTCATACATGGGAGATGACCGTAGCCTTTTCATACGCTATCAGTGGCCTTAGCCTCTTGCATTTATGGATGGTCGTAGCATTTTATACATGGGAGATGGCCGTAGCCTTTTCATACGCTATTAGTGTCCTTAGCCTCTTACGTTTATAGATGACCGTAGCCTTTCATACATGGGAGATGGCTGTAGCCTTTTCGTATGCTATTAGTAGCCTTAGCCTTTTGCATTTATGGATGGTCGTAGCCTTTCATACATGAGAGATGGTCGTAGCCTTTCATACATTGGAGATGGTCGTAGCCTTTCATACATTGGAGATGGTCGTAGCCTTTCATACATTAGAGATGGTCGTAGCCTTTCATACATTGGAGATGGTCGTAGCCTTTCATACATTGGAGATGGTCGTAGCCTTTTCATACGCTATTAGTGGACTTAGCCTTTTGCATTTATGGATGACCGTAGCCTTTCATTCATGAGAGATGGCCATAGCCTTTCATACATTGGAGATGGCCGTAGCCTTTCATACATTGGAGATGGCTGTAGCCTTTCATACATTAGAGATGGTTGTAGCCTTTGATATATTGGAGATGGTCGTAGCCTTAGTCCTTGTGATATGCCATTCGTGCCAATTGTCGGAACGCTTGGTGTATCAGATTAGCCTCCTAAGCATTTCCGAGTGTCTCCTTCGTCGCCTCGTTAAAAACCTCTCCGAGAAAACCCAATTGGGACAAAATTCGGATGAGGGAAAAAGAGTACGACTCAGGGGATACTCTTTCTAAAAATGGAAATACTTGAGGTGGGAGATGTTCCAGTTGTTTTGGAGCATTTTCCCATCCATGGTTTCCAGTCGGAAAGAACCTTTGTCCGCTGCTATAGTGATTTTGTAGGGTCCGTCCCAATTGGTGCCTAACTTTCCTTCATTGGGGTCTTTGGATGCTAGTGTCTTGGCTTTTAGCACATAGTCACCTACTTTGGGCGGTCAAATTTTTGCTCTCTTGTTGTAGTATCTTTCGGTCTGCTGTTTTTGGGACACCAGCCTAATGTGAGCCATTTCTCTTCTTTCTTCAGCTTCATCGGGATCTTGGAGTCGATTCGTATTATTCTCCTCTCTGCTTGTATGTGAGTACCTCAGACTTGGCTCACCGACTTCGACTGGTATGACGACGTCAGTTCCGTAGACTAGCGAGTAAGGTTTTTCTCTTGTGGAGGACTTAGGGGTGGTTCTGTGTGCCCATAGCACATCTGGAAATAACTCGGGCCCTAGTTTTTTGGCGTATTCGAGCTTCTTTTTTAATATACTCAATATGATTTTATTGGATGACTCTGCCTGACCATTGGCGGCAGGATGATATGGCGTTAAGAGTATTCTTTTGATACGCCATTTGTTGAAGAAGTCGGTTGTTTTCTGCCCGATGAACTATCACCCGTTGTCGCAGGTGATTTCTTTGGGGATGCCGAAGCGGCATATGATATTTTTCCAGATGAATGCGATGACCTCTTGCTCGCGAATCTGGGCGTAGGCACTTGCTTCCACCCACTTGGAGAAATAGTCAATTAAAACTAATAAAAAGCGTACCTTCCCTCGTCCGGCGGGTAGTGGTCCGATTATATCCATTCCCCACTTGATGAAGGGCCATGGCGAAGTGACTGAATGGAGGGGTTCCCCTGGTTGGTGTATAAAAGGGGCGAACTTTGACACTTTCGCACTGGCGGACGTACTCCGCCGCATCTCTTTTCATGGTGGGCCAGTAGTATCCAGCCAGCATCAGGCATCGCACGAGTGCTCGGTTTCCTGTGTGAGCGCCACAATGGCCTTCGTGAACTTCCTCTAGTACCGGTGTTGTCTGGTTGGGGCCTAGGCATTTGGCCAGGGGTCCTCCAAAAATCCTCTTATAGAGGTCATTGTTTATCATGCCGTACTTCGCTCCCTGGATACGAAGCTTTTTTTCTTCCTTTTTGTCGGGCGGTAAAGTTCCGTCCTGCAAATATGATATAAATTGGTTGCGCCAGTCCCAAGTTAGATATAGGGAGAGTACCTCAGTGTGATCGATTGCCGAGTGAAGGAGAGTGACAATGCTTTCTTTGCTTAGGCTTGTGGCGGCTGCAGCCAGCTTGGCCAGACCGTATAATTCGGCGTTGCGCGCTCTAGGAATTTGTTTGATGCGGCATTCATCGAGTTGTGCTATCAGCTTGTGGATTTCTGCTTGATACTTCTATAACCATTGTTCCTTGATTTGATAAGTCTCGGTGACTTGATTTACCATGAGTTGTGAGTCGCAATGTAAGATGAGTCGGCGGGCCCATACCTGACGGCTAACTTTATTCGTGCAATAACGGCTTCATACTCTGCCTCGTTGTTAGTCATCTCGGGACATCGTATGGATTGGAGAATGGTTTCGCCCATGGGGACTTCGAGGACGAGTCCCAGTCCCGATCCCGAGGCATTTGCGACCCTATCGATGTGAGAGTCCATAGGTCGGTGCTCGAGGCAGAATGTAGGGCTTCCTTTTCCGCCTCTAGCCATATTTTGACCCTGAAATTCGGCCACAAAGTTCGCGAATACTTGCGACTTGATGGCTGTTCTAGGAATATATGTGATATCATGCTCGCTGAACTATGGCCCATCTAGCAAGCCGACCCGATAGTTCGGGCTTGTGCAAGATGCTCCTCAGAGGAAAAGTGGTCACTACTTTGATGGGGTGGCATTGGAAATAGGGTCTCAGCTTCCTCGAAGCCGTGACCAGTGCCAGGGCCAATTTTTTGAGGTATGGATATCGTGTTTCCGCGTCTACTGGGGTTTTGCGGATGTAATAGATAGGTGATTGCATACCTTTTACTTCACGAATCAACACCGTGCTGACTGCGACTCCCGATACAGCCAGGTATGTCGGTAATTGTTCGCCTGGTTCCGTCTTTGATAGCAGTGATGGTGATGATAGGTACGCCTTTAGCGCTTGCAGTTCTTTGACGCATTCTTCGTTCCAATGGAATTCGTTGTCTTTTCTCAGGACGCTGAAGAATTTGTGGCTCCTGTTTGAGGATGGAGAGATGAAACGGGAGAGGCGGCTATTCGACCTGTCAATTTCTTGACCTGCTTCTTGCTGTTGAGCACTTCGGGTATTGAAGCGATTGCTTTGATTTGATCAGGGTCGACTTTGATGCCTCTTTGGGAAAACGAGAAAACCTAAAAACTTTCCCGACGCCAGACCAAAGGCGCATTTCTCGGGATTCAGTTTCATCCCATACATTTTCAGTATTTCGAAGGCCTCTCGCAAGTGGTTGATGTGATCTTTCCTTCTAGCGGACTTCACCAGCATGTCATCGATGTAAACCTCCATGGTCTTGCCGAGCTGTTCCTTGAACATCTTGGTGACCAATCTTTGATATGTGGCCCTCACGTTTTTGAGCCCATAGGGAATCACTTTGTAGCAGTAGGCACCCTGGTGCATGATGAACGTGGTTTTTTCTTGGTCTTCTTCGGCCATTAAGATTTGGTTATAACCGGAATATGTGTCCAAAAAGCTTAGTAGTTCATGTCCGACAGTGGCGTCGATTAGTTGGTTGATGTGCGGGAGGGGGAATGAGTCCTTGGGGCATGCCTTGTTCAGGTCGGTGAAGTCCACACACATTCTCCATTTCCCGTTCTTCTTTTTGACCATCACTACATTGGCGACCCACTGCGGGTATTTTGACTCTCTGATGGAGCCGTTGGCGAGTAATTTGTCCCCTTCTTTGCTGACTGCCTTATTGATTGCGGCGTTGAATTTTCTTCTGATTTGTCGTACCGGTGGATGTAACGGATTGACATTGAGTTTGTGGGTAGCGATGTCTGGCGAGATCCCTGGCATGTGTGCATGGGAAAAAGAAAATGTGTCTGCATGGTCAGTTAAAAATTCATGGTACTTGCTTGGGTTGGTGAGCCCGTGGCCGATGTATGCTTTCTTTTCGGGGTTATGGCAATCCAGTTGAACCGGATTGAGGTCCTCAATCGTTGCTTTGCAGGCTTCCACAATGTTTGGATCTCTGATGGTATCGGTCTTCGGGTCCATTTTGGTCTCCGACATGGCTAATTGCTATGCTTCGACACTTGCCCTTTTCAGTTGTCGGGTGTGGGCGCAATCTTGTGTTATCTTGTAACACTCTTGCGTTGTGCGTGGCTCTTCTTTGATGCTGAATATCCCCCGTGGGGTAGGGAACTTGACCACTTGGTATAAACTTGAGGGGACTGCTCGCATGGCATGTATCCATGGGCGTCCAATAATAACATTATACGCCATTTCTTGATCCATTACGTGAAAGGTTGTCTCCAATGTGACTCCCCCCGCAAGGACGGGAAAAATCACTTCTCCTGATGTATGTTCCACTGCATTGTTGAAACCAGTTAGAGTTATACAACGAGATATTATCCTATCCTCGAGTCCCATCTGTGAAATGACTCTTGGATGGATGATGCAGGCGCCACTTCCGTCGTCGATCATGATTCTCCTAATGTCCGTATCAACAATACGTAAAGTAATAACTAAAGCGTCATAATGGAGAAAACACAAACCGTCGGCATCAGACTTATCGAAGGTGATACTCCCTTCGAGGTCATCGTACCGTTCATGGGAGATGGTTCGTTTCAGCCTATGTGTGTTGGCGAATTTGACATGGTTGATAGCAACGTCGGTACCGTCTCCGACAATCATGCTTACTGTCCGTGTCGGGGAGGGTGGCTTTGGTGGCCCGTGGGATTGTTCTCGTCCGCATTTACCTTGTCATTGAGCAGTTCCTTCAGGTATCCTTGGTTTAGCATTCTGACGACTTCCTATCGTAGGCCTATTCAATCTTCGGTTCTGTGTCCCCGCTCTTGGTGGAATTCACACAGGACGTTTGATTTCCTCGTGGCGGGGTCTGATTTCATTTTCTGAGGTCACTGCACCTTGGTTTCAAGGTTTTCCAGCGCGTACACTATCTCTGATGGAGAGACACAAAAATTATATGATGAAAGCAAAGGGGGCGTACCTCTTTCATTCCTGAGCGGGGTGAGATGTCGTTGCAATGCGTCTATATGATGAGGGGGCGGATGAGGGGACCTCATGTATGGATGATGACGTTCCTTACTTGGGCGATGGGGGAGTTCTCGGCATCGTTCATGACGTCGATCTTTCCTCGTGTCTGAGTGTATAGTTGTCAATCGTCGGTCGGCCCATTAAGGTCGTCTTTGTTTGCTCATACCTCGGCGCAGTAGGCGTTGTGGATCTCATCCCAAGTTGTGGGAGGATATTTCATGAGTCGGCTTAGTAGCTTCTTGGTTGCTCTGGAACCATCTCTACTGAGTCTGTTCTGGAAGGCGCGTACCGCCATGCCTTCCGACACGTTTGGCAGGCTCATCCTCACCCTGTTAAATCTTGCGAGGAAGTCCCTGAGGCCCTCGCCCGTGGTTTTTCTGACGACGAAGATGTCGTTCACCCTTGACTTTGCCTTCTTTGCACTGGCGTGTGCGGTGACGAACTTGTCCGCCATTTCTTCGAAGTTTGAGATTGCTTTGGCGGGCAGTTGAGAGTACCATGCTAGGGCTCCCCCGGTCAGTGTCTCACCGAACTTCTTCAGCAGCAAAGATGATACATGTTCTTTAGACAGGTCGTTACCTTTCACTGCAGTGACATAATAGATGAGATGATTCTCGGGGTTGGTAGTCCCATCGTACACCATCACATAAGGGGGCATCTTGAAAGTTTTCGGGATGGTGTAAGGGGCGGCTTCCTCGGAGTAGGGTTGTTCTACGAACCTTCCCACGTCGCGTTTGGGCAGCAGTTTGGTCACTCCGGGGATCTTGTCGACCCTATCTTGATACTCTTTCATTTGGTCGCGGAGGGCCTTGTTTTTGCTCTCCATTTCTTTTATTTTTCTCAGAATGGGCACTAGTGTGTCGTCGTGCATTTGTGTTTCGACAGGTTGGTTGTTGGTTCGCGTTTCCTCTTGCTCGTCCGTTGTGGCAGCAATAATCGTCGTTGGTGCCGCTTTTGCGTGACTTTGTGGTAATTTTTCCACTAAGCCACTCAGGGTGCTCGTCAACCATTCTTTCAGTAACTTTCTAACCGTCGGGGGTGTTTTTTTTTTACAGCGGATATGGAAGCTTCTTTGTCCTGCAAGGTCGCAAGGTTCCCAGATGGGGAATGTGAAGCTTCTGTCTCTGGCGCGGTATTAGGGCTGGTGTTGATGGTAGTGATACCACTGACCTCATTTAGGGAGCTCAGGAGATTGGTAGTGACTTCCATTATAGCTTTGGACATGGTGTTATTTTCGGCCATTTCGGGATTTTCGTGGGAGATAAATGATGTGGTTATCTGATCTTTCGGGTGTATACAATAGGTTTGATTCTCGAAATCCCCACAAACGGCGCCAAATTATTTGACTCAAAAGCTATCGATTACTTTATAAGTTAGGGACAATCAAAAATTGTAAAAGGGTAAATCGTAACCAACTATAATAAATCCCGAAGATAGATCTACGACTTATGTGTTACAAATCCTGATAAGATTATAGCGAGATTATGTGGATTATCAATAAAAATCACTAGGGAGATCAAGAAAAGAATAAATAATAGAGAGAGGTTGATACAGAGAGATAGTCAAAAGTTGTATTATTAATAAAATAACACTTGGTCTTACAATAAGGAAAATCCTTCTTTATATAGAAGAAGGATTCCCTCGCTCAAAACATAATTCATTTAAGGACCACTAACGTCCCAAAAATATGAAAGGGGCGGAGGGGATAGAGTGCCCGTATGGGCGAGTTGACTTTACGCCTTCGTTGTTTAAGACGCACCTCCAACGCCATATGGGCGTGAGGAAAGATATACTTGGCCTTTATTAGGCGTGGGCATAAAAGAAGGCGTACTCGACTTTCATTAGTTATATCCGGTTCGACCCCATACAGAAACGATACATACATTCATATGTCGATGGTGATATATTGACTGTGTATGATGATGCGATGATACTTCATTGATGCGCAATTCTATTCTTTGGTCTTTATATATTAATATTATAGTAAAACACAATTTTTCAATATTTTGTTATGCTGTAAGATAGTATAAATTTTACACTGCTTGGTGTAACTAACTGAGGATTTGTAGTGTTGATGGACTTAATCTTAGTGGATTGAGACAGTATTATATCTTAGTAAATTACACTATTTTATATGTGCATTAAAACGTTTTAAACAATGCAACTACCAATAAAATCTGGTGACAGTCGTAAAGTAGTTGGCACTTTGGCATTTACTTTCTTTCGTAATTTGAAAAAAGAAAAAGAGGAAGAGAGAAAGTATCAAAACGGAGCAGTGTTAGGGAATAACTATAATAATGAAGAATTTAAATTACGTAGTTTATTTAAAATTTAAAAGTATTATCAACACCCGCTTTAATGAATTTTTTGCACTAAAGGAGCCGTATACATACTAATTATTAATAAAACGGGATATAAACTAAAGATTAATTCGTAGACAGATATATAATGTTAACTGAATTTCTTTTATTTGCGTAACGCTTAATGGAAAGTAGCTGATATTTGATAGAATAATTACAGAGCACAAGTTTGGAAAAATTGATTTTATGGTGTTATATTAGGGATGTATATAATCAGGAATGGTTCGAAATTATCAATTATCCAGACCAATTCTCTTGGATTTTTAAATTTATAAATCAAACAAAGCCAACAAAAGTCGGGTTTTTCAATCACAATTTTTTTCGGGTTTTTTGGCTCTTTTTTCCAAGCAAAATCTTCATAGCATAAATTTATAATTTATGCTCTAATATTCCTTAGGTCCTAATAGGATAAAACTATATAAGATGTTACCCAAAAAAAATACAAAATAATATAAGATGAGTGATAATTATACTAAAATATTCAACAAATCGCATAAGATAAATGTTGCTAATTAATAAGTCATAATAAAAATAAATATAAATTAAAAGTACTAAGTATTAATTACATGATTAAATAATATTAAAAGTGAGTTATGCATTTTCACAATTTAAATCAATGCGAAACTATAAAAAAATCCGATACTATTGTCTTTTTAGTATTGAACTGAATTTTTTTTTGGTAAGCATTAGTATTTTGTTTTGATTTTGCTTTGGCTTTATTTGAGGTACTAACTTTTATGGACTATAAAATATACTATTTGATCATTCAAAAGTTCTAAGTCCAAACTTGAATTAATATATTAAAAGAGAGAAGTATTAAAGAGCTTGCATTATATTTACAAATTACATTACAATAATTATTTTTATATATAAAATATTTTTAAAACTTGTATACATGTAATTAGAGGTGTCAATGTGTGACGACCCAAAGGGTCAACACTTGTTTTATTAATCATTCCGAGCTTTTGAGGTCTTGAAAACCTCATTTATAGTTGCCTCGATTTGCGTGCACAACCCGGGCACAAAGCTGGAAAATTTTATGTTGAAATATGTGAAATATGTGAAAAAGTTGAAGAATTTTGATATTAATATTGATATGGTTGACTTTGGTCAACATTTTTGATAAACGGACCCGGATCCGTGATTTGACGGTCTCAGAAAATCCGTAGAAAAATATGGAACTTGGGCGTATGCCCGGAATTGAAATCCGAGGTCTAGAACCCCGGTAAAAGAATTTTTCTGTTAAATTGTTTTCTGAAAATGTTTAAGGAAAATGAAACTGAATTTTGATTAAAAAGTACTGTTATCGGGCTCGTATTTTGGTTCCGACGCCCGGTACAGGTCATATATGTTGGTTAAGCGCTTCCTGTAAAGTTTGGTTGAAAACGGATGTCGTTTGACGCATTTCGGCCTTAAATTGGAAAATTTTGGAAATTTTGAAATTTGAAAGAATTCTTGAGATTTAAGGCTCAATCCATTGATTTTGATGTTATTTTAGCGATTTGATCACGCGAGCAAGTTCGTATGATGTCTTTGAGTTAGTGTGCATATTTGGTTTGGAGCCCCGAGGGCTCCGGAGTGTTTCGGAGGTGGTTCGGGGTGTTTTTGGATTTGAAAACACAGCAGAAATTCTGCTGTTTTTGCACATGGATTTTGTACTACGCGATCGCGGCCTCATCCACGCGATCGCACAGCATTGGCTAGTTCTTCTACGCGATCGCAGCATCCCTCACGCGATCGCGTAGCTTCCAGTTCTTCCCCCACGCGATCGCATTCATGTTCACGCGATCGCATAGGCCAAATAGGATGCCCGGTGAGTTTCCTCTACGCGATCGCAGCATCTCTCACGCGATCGCGTAGCTTCCAATCTTTTCTCCACGCGATCGCAACCTTTTGCACGCGATCGCATAAGAGGCCAGGTCTTTCCTCTACGCGATCGCAGCCCAATTCACGCGATCGCGTAGGGTAAATTTCCGCCCAGTGAATTAATACCCAAAACAGAACACTTACGGGATTTTATCCCATTTTCACAAAATCCTTTCTTCTCCACAGCTCTTAGGCGATCTTTGAGGCATTTTTTCATCAAAGTTCATTGGGTAAGTATTGTTTAACTCGTCTTCTTCATTTTTCATCAACATCAATCAAATTCTTAGGCTTAAACATGTGTAAATTGGTTGAAAAATTTGAGAAATGGGTATAGTTAGGGCTTTCAAAGAATTTGCGATCTAGACCTCGTTTTGGAGTCGAACTTAAGAACAAATTGTATATTTGAACTCATGGAGGATTGGGTGAACTTATTTTGGTTCGAAACTTGAGTTTCGATTATGTGAGCCCGGAGGTCGATTTTTACTATTCCAGGCAGAATGTTGTAAAAACCATATTTAGCAATATGAACTAGTTTGTTAAGTAGAATTGATGATATTAAATCAATTGTGTATAGATACGATTGGATTGGAGTCAAATTCAAAAGGGAAAGGCATTGCTACGAATTGAATCGTTCGTAAACTTTCGAGGTAAGTGTTTGTTCTATCCTAGCTCGAAGGAATAGGAATTTAGTTATGAATAAATTGTTGATTAAGAGTTATTGGTGTTATACCGGTAATGGAGATAAATTGTGGAAATTATTATCAATTATTGGTTTAAAACCGGTAATTATAAATATTGTTGATGCAAAGATTATTGGCTAAATGCCGGTAATATATATATTTATGAATTGGGATCGTGTGGCGCGCCGACCACTTATATATATTTTTATGGATTGGGATCGTGTGGCGCGCCGACCACTTATATAATAAGAAATGGGATCGTGTGGCACGCCGACCACAAAATGATTTAAATCTTGGCATTGGCCATAGTTGCTGGTAGCCTATTGATATAGTTGGGAGCGGGTGGTACGCCTACCACAAGATGTAGTTACTGTGATAGTTGGGAGCGGGTGGTACGCCTACCACAAGATATGAAATGAGAAAGGAATTGAGACATGAAAGTAAGATTTATTCTGTTGATTATATTATTCTGGATATCACGAGTTATTGACTATTATTTCAGAGCAAAGTCTTTCCTTATAAATATTTTGTGTATATATATATATATATGTATTGTAACTGTACATGTTTAAGTGGGTGACTGGCCTTAGCCTCGTCACTAGTTCGCTGGGATAGGCCAGGCACTTACCAGCACATGGGGTCGGTTGTGCTGATACTACACTCTGCGCTCTTTTTGCGCAGATACAGGTTACGGACAGCAGCAGCGGCAGTAGCGACTTGTGGATTTTCCGACTATTGAGATTACGAGGTAGCCCTGCAGGCGTCCGCAGGACCCGTTGTCTCTTCTATCTATGCTTTTCATTCGTTATCTCATGTAATCGAGATAAACAGCTTGTATTTTCTTTCAGACAATTATGTGTATTATTCTTAGAAGTTCGTGAGTATTGTGACACCGGTCTTGGGTAGTGTATCATGTTTGGGTTTTCTTTATCATATTTGACTAAGTTTTCCGCTAATTTTGATTATTCCGATGTAAGTTATATGTTTTTAATAATAAGTCTTAATAAGAAATTGGTAATTAATGGAGGTGTAATTAATATTTGGCTTGCCTAGCTTCCATTTAGTAGGCGCCATCATGACCCCGATGGTGGGAAATCCGGGTCGTGACACAATGGTTCGGTTCGGACAATTATTTTATAAAATTTATACCATACTATTTTTTATTCTATATATAACTAAAATTAGACTTTTCAAAACCGTCCTAATCATGTCGGTTTCTTTTCGGTATTGTTTCAGCTAATTTCCGGTATTTTCTTAAATATCATGTAAAATTCACCAGTAGAAGTAGAATGTAATAACATACGTTTTTTTATATGATTTAGCAAACCTCTCTAGACATTTTTATTATTTAAAGGGTGATTAATTAAAAATAATATGGCTAGAGTATAGATCCAATAACTATTCTACAACAACGTAAAAGAAATCAAATAAAGACAAAATATATATATAAATCACACGAGTTGAAAGATATACCAAGATGTGACTCAAGAATAACAAAATATTCAAAAAATAATCTAAATTATATAAAAGGAAACATATTCAATCTATTGTAGTTTGCTACTCATAATCGCTAGAATACTTAGTATCTTGCTAATAATGATATTTGAAATAACTTAGTATAAAGATAATAGAAATAACTTAGTTTTAAGTAGATGTAGCATAATAGATTTTAGAAATTAGTATTTTGAGTTTAATTACATGTTGGCTTGTAATAATTTTCATAATTCCAATGCCCAAAGAAAATTTAATGCATTATTATTTTTAAACTTACCAAATAAATATAATTTTCACATGTAAAATTTATTCGGTTTTCGATTTATTTTTATAAAATAAAAAACATATCCTAATTATCGGTGCGGTTATAGTTTTATATAAAAACCTACGGTTTCTTAAAAAGAAATAGAAAAATTGGTTCGGTACGGTACAGTTCGGTCGATTTAGTCGGTTTTCGAATATCCATTGACACCCCTACATGTAATGTCGGATTGGTTTGATTTCGTTTGATTTTTTTTTAGTCAAAACCAAACCATACCAATTATGGTCGGATTTTTTTTTTCTAACACCAAACCAAATCAAACCAAACCAAACCATAATCGATTTTTTTTCTCGGATAATCGATTTGGTGTAGTTTGTCGGTTTTCTTTGTAGAGAATTTTTCACAAAACACCATCTTTTAATCCTAAGTAGCCATTTATAGATACATTTTGCTATATTACGTTCTATGGATACCTTTTATGTTCTTATACAATGTATTTTATGTATTTAAATGATTGTATTCATTAATACAAGAAAAAATAGGCGTAAAAATGGGAAATCCAACTAAGTGTTATCTATATTTAACTGTATTCAAGCAAAATTTTTGCTGTATTAACTGTGTTCAAGCAAAATTTCAGTGAAATATAGTAACTTTTTTGCGCAAATTCTGGGAACTTAAACTTGTTAAAAACGGAAGGAAATCAAATCATTTGATAGTCTCCTAATTTAACTCAAAGAACTAAAACAAGTACACACTAATTTGTATTTTGCTCAAATAAAGCAACTCAAAAACGTGAAAAGAAGGAAAAACCAGAGCAACACATCTGATTGAACTTCTCAATTCTCTTCTCCTTTTTTTTTCTATTGAATACAACAAAATACAATTTAATACAGATGAATAAAACTCTTGAATGCAACAAAATACAACTAACTTCTGTTGAATAAAATAATTGAATATAACTAACTACAACTGAATACAATTGTATAAAATACTTGAATACCACTGCTGAATAAAATTGTTAATTACAACTGATTAAAACTGAAAACAAGAGAATAATCACAACTTTTTAATACATCTAAAATATATAAATGAATGCTGCTGAATACATGTGAATACAGTTTCACCTCTTTCATCTGTAAACATGGCTTTTGACAAAATCAAGATTCAAAAATTCTCTTTGAGATGGACGGTTAGATCTCTTTCTCCTTTACATTCTCTATCTCTATATTTCTTCCTTTTTTCTCACTGAAATTTGTTGTTTTATAGATCTGTTTTTGTATGCCAAATAATAGTAAAGATTGATTATGTTGTGAAAATACATAGAGGACAAAGAATTGTAGTAACGCGATTATGTGGGAGAAGAGAGTAGGGGTGATAATGGCGGAGAAATAAAGATTTAGGGTGAGAGAAGATTTATGAAACATGGGTTTATGGGAGAAAGGGTAAAGTGTATGGAAGAAGAGAGAAGTGGTCAGATGAAATATACGCTAATTAGGTGAGAGAAAATATAAAAAATGAGAAAGAAAAATATTTTATACTCCAGCATATATGGTGACTTGTTGTATGATGAAACTATATTTAGATTTTTTGCTATAAACTAAAGATATTTATAGGATGTAATATTTTAAAATGGTATTTATTTAATATAAATATGGTACTAACATATTCTATTGGTGATAAATTTTTTTTTCGTACAGCCCTATATAATATTATTTTAGTTATATTTTTACCGACGATTAGTATATAGAATTATAAAATTCTTATAAGATTTTTTTCTAATAATTTCAACTAGGAGTAACCGATAGATAGAAAATCATTTCATTTCTTCATAAGTTGGTACCACAACAATTTTTTTTTCCAACAAAAGAGCTCACCCAACCATTTAAACAAAAATAAAAAATAACTGATAGAGATATTACATATGTATAATTTATATATTATATATGTATAATTAAATATCAATCAATATATAATCTATATATACGAAAAACTAAACAATAAATGTATCGATTATTTATATAAAGATCCCTTTAGTTTATTTATTACCAAAAGTAGTTTACTGGTTTCGACAGTGACAAGAGGCTGCCGACACTTATTTCCTAACCAACCATATTGCTTAGGCTCGGAATCAGGTTCGGTGTCGGGGACACCTTCCAAACCTCCGTCTACTTGTTTCTCAGTCTTCCTTTACTCTACTTACTCTGCTGCTTCTCTGTTTCTTTACAAAGCATATCCTTACTCTGCCGATTAAAAAATTCCATGCAAATCATACAAAACACACTATAAATCACACAATTCATGTGGTTTTTTTTTTGCATATAAAAAGAATTCCAATTTTCACGAGCTTATTCAAAATTAATTGAGTAAAGTCTTGTTCAGAATTCTACTACTAGAATTATACCAGGTTTAATTTTGTTGAAAAATGTTGCACACAAAATCAGAGTCAGATATAACCAGTTTAGCTCCATCTTCACCGTCAAGGTCACCAAAAATGCCAGTTTACTACGTACAGAGTCCGTCAAGAGATTCACACGATGGGGACAAATCAACATCTCTGCAACCGACACCCAGTTTCAATAGTCCAATGGAATCTCCCTCACACCCTTCATTTGGACGCCATTCTCGGAATTCGTCTGCTAGTCGATTTTCCGGCATATTTAGGTCGTCTTCCGCTCGAAAAAATGACCGGAAAAGGAATGATAAAGGGTGGCCGGAATGTAATGTGATTATGGAAGAAGGTAAGTATGACGAATATGATGAGGAAAAGGGAGTAACTCGGCGGTGTCAAGCGTTGTTAGCTCTATTGGGATTCATTGTTCTGTTTTCTATCTTTTGCCTTATCATTTGGGGCGCTGGACGTCCGTACAAAGCAGAAATTACTGTCAGGGTATGTTTCTTTACTCTTGTTGAGCACAATTTATGCTAGAATTAGTTATTTTAGTATTATTTCTTATTGACTACTATTTTGTAGCGTATATTAATCTTGGAATTATCAATTTAATACTTTATAGTGATTTTATTCCATCATGTATCATGTATGCGAATCTATTTACTTTTTAAAGAATGATATGGTTATATTCAACAGCAAGTCCCCAATTAGTATGTTTCAATGGAAAAATCAACTATTCTGAGTTCAGTTCAAGAAAGTTGACTAATTTTTTTTTTTTTTCAGAGTTTAGCTGTGAATAACTTGTACATCGGTGAAGGTTCAGACTTCTCTGGAGTTGTAACTAAGATGATGACAGTGAACGGCTCGTTGAGAATAAGCGTGTATAATCCTGCTACATTCTATGGCATTCATGTTAGCTCCACCCCCATCAATCTCATCTACTCAGATATCATAGTTGCCTCTGGTCAGGTAATTTCTTGGCATATTTCTTCATTTCCTTTTCTTGGTAACAATCTCTCTCCTTCTTGGTGTTCTACCTTCTCTTTGCTAAATCATTTGTATGTACTTGTGGGCTAGAGATGTCACCAATGTCAGTCTCAGTTGAAAAATGAAGAAACAACAATACTAAAGTTGACCTTTATTTTATATCTATAAGGCCAAATACATAAATAGTTATCGTCAATGATTAAATAAACATCTCAACCGAGCCATATTTTATTTTGACACTACAAATGACTATTGAATATTGAATAGATCAAATAAACACCTCAGCTCACCTAGCGTGTAATACAGAGAAACACGATGTGTACCCATCTTATACAGTAATTAACGATAATTGTATATGTAATTCCGAATATACCCTTAATAAAGTCTCTAATTTAAGCCCAAATCCTGATTTTCACTTCATCCTTTTTATTTCTCCATCTTCCTTCTGCTAGCCGCACCTTTTCCCACCATTCTTGGTGACCTTTTCTTTCAATTGGAAAGAATCTTTCAGATTTAGGAAACAAGAGCAAAATTCCTATTTTTGCCTCGGCTAGTAACTCAAAGAGTCTGTTGTCAGCTTCTTTCGAATCATCAAAAACTTCAGAGGAATCCCGTGATTAATTATTTGGAACAAACCAACTTGCTGGCTGCTTCTTAAATAGATTGTGAGACTTTACATCATCCCAAAATTTGACAAATTATTGATGCAAATTGATTGTTAATTATCAATTTATTAGTTATTAGTCACTACTCTTTTGTATATATATACATTATTTTGGGACAATCTGGTAGATTTGGGAAAAGGGGATGAGCGAAGAAGAAGAAAAGGGGAGGGGGTGCTGGTTTAGGAAAAAAGTATTTTTTCTTGTTTAAATGTATTTTTTTTTTGTTAATTACATGGGTCAAGTTTTTATGGTGAAATTACACGTGTCATGTGTTAATTGGTTCATTTGACATGTAATTGGCAAGTGTGCAAGTGTAACTCAGGCATATGCTGTGCTGCACTTGGGTATTTACTTGATCTATTTAATAGCCACTTCAAGTGTCAAAATAAAACAGTGCTCGGTTGAGGTATTTAATCGATAGTTGAGGACAACCTAAATGAGCTATTTGTGTATTTCGCTTAACGGTAATGTTCGGACCGGTTTGCACGCACCCCCAACTATTCTACTAGATACTTGTTACTTGTTACATTGAGTAGTCTGCCCACCATTCCGAGAAATCACACTGTTTTTTGTTTATAATGAAATTCAAACTTTAATCTCCCATGATTTTCATCAATTTCATCGACTGCTAGGTCACCACTTAAGTTGATCTTAGGTTCCTTGTTTTGACACACACCCTATTTTATAAATATTTGAAGTTTGTGGAGAAATTCAGCCAATGCCTTTATACCTTCACAATCTTCATTTCTTTTTTGGTTTGCAGTTAAAAAAATATTATCAACCCCGGAAGAGTAGGCGGACTGTGTTAGTGAACATAGAATCAACAAAGTTTCCGTTGTATGGAGCTGGATCAGGTCTTGACGCATCAAATAATGGCGGTTTTAAAGTTCCATTAAAATTGGATTTTGAAATCAGGTCGCGTGGAGATGTGGTGGGGAAATTAGTGAGAACGAAGAACAAAAAGCAGATTTCATGTGATTTGGTCATCGACTCTACTAGCACTAAACCCATCAAGTTCAAGAAAAATTCTTGTGTTTACAGCTGAATTAACTATTACTGAATGCCTACTTTGTTTCCAGTTTGTGTGCAGCAACCTTCTGTAAAATTATCTCTTCCGAAATATTAGTTCGATTTTGAGACTAATTTCCTACGAATAAGAGAGCTTTTCCTCTTGAATCCTTAGATGTTACTGTAAAAGTTGTTGCCTGTAAGCTGAATGGTGTACATAAGTTTGATTGGATTTTTGAATGAGCATACATCAGGTTTATTCCAGGTATCATTTACTATGAGAATGCGAACATTAAATCTTACAAGTGATCTAGCAATTCTAAAGCTCAAAGCTGAAGACTGCATTAGTCCTCTTTCTAGTTTTACATTCTCTGGGAAACAACATAAAATATGTTATAAAATAAAGACAGACTGATATATTATTCGAATTTAAACTGATGTATATAATTAAATGAAAACCCTTCTATTTATAGAAGAAATGAAGCTGCTGTGTAAGCTGCTATTGCAAGCTGTTGTGTAAGCTGCTACTACAAGCTGCTGTGTAAGCTACTATAAGCTGTTGTATAAGCTCCTACTTCAAGCTGCTGTGTAAGCTACTACAAGCTAGTGTGTAAGCTGCTACTATATCCGATATGGATAATCTTCTACCGGGGTAATGTTTATCCATAACCGGATACTGAAAGGATAAACTTATTATACCCGGTATGGATAATCTTCTACCGGGGGTAATGTTTATCCATAACCGGGTACCAAAATGATAAGCTTCTTCAGGAGGCTTATTTCCAATAGAGTACTAAATAGATAAACATATTTACGGCGGAGTCACATACGGATAAGCTTCTTCGGGAAGCTTATTTACAACGGAGTATGAACATCCATAATATAATATATTTATAACACTCCCCCTTGGATGTTCAGTAAATTTTAATAGCCCATGTTTTGACCCACTTTCAAAAAATGGCCATTCGGCCTAAACATATTGCATATACTAGCCGAACAGAATGAGTATGACAACACAAGTGCTTGTAGCTCAGTGGGTAGAGCTCCTATTTCCTAAACAGATGGTTGTAGGTTCGACTCCTACCTAGCGCAACGGAGAAATTTTTTTTTGCAATGTATAAATATTGTATCCTAAGTTCGATAGTGTATCATTGGTGTACATTGAGCCTATCTCAACTGCGCTTGTGTATCTAAAGTGTATATATTTGTATATCCCAAATATAACTTGTATCGTGAATGTATAATCTGTCTAAAAATGTATAAAAATTGTGTATAATGTGTATTTTCTAATATTTTGGAGTGTATCATGTATTTTTGTATAGTGACAGTCGTTTTGTATATATTTTGTATAGTAACATCTATTTTGTATATTTTTTTGTATAGTGACAATCTATTTTGTATATTTTTTGTATAGTTACATCTATTTTGTATGTATTTTGTATAGTTACATCTATTTTATATATTTGTTGTATAGTGACAATCTATTTTGTATATTTTTTGTCTAGTAACAATCCATTTTGTATATTTTGTATAGTAACTATCTTTTTTATGTAAGAATATGGCATTCCATTCTGACCCCCGGATCAAAATCTCACCTACCATTCGGATTTTGCCAAAATTCAACCTTAGCCAATTCAAGCCTAAAACTACACCGGACCTCCGAATTCGATTCCGATTGCTCCCCTAAGTCATAAATGATCCCCCGAAATTAGTCGAATCATCAGAATCCAATTACGAGCACTCTAACTAAATAGTCAACTCCTGGTTGACTTTCCATATTCAAGCTTCCTTCAAAAAGGCTATATACCTCATTTTCAACCCGAATCACTCCTAACTTACCCGATAAACTCTAACACTGATATAAAAGCATAAAATATGTAAATGCAAGGTAACAGGGTGGATATTTTCCGTAACGACGGGCCGGATCATTACACAGGGTATATATACTGTGAGCACGTGATTTTTGCCTCACACGATTTACTCTTAAAAAATTTTAAAATAAAACACTTCTGTGTTGTTTGCTATTTTTGTGGATTTTGTGTTACTTTTCTCTTATTGTTTGCGTTTGTGCATCCGTGTTTAAACAAATAAAAAAAAATATATACAAAAATATACTGCATTTGTATATGGAATTCAAGTTTGCAATTAAGAGTAATTAAATTTGTTTTACGAAAATAAAAAATAACAAAAATATGTATCTTTTGCATTTTTTGCCATTTAGTGTCCAATTGTGTGATTTTATTTTTTTGGTGCTTTGATTGTGTGTGCGATAGTTATTATTAAGAATTAATTTGTATTTGTAAAGATAATTTTTGGTTTTTAATTTAATCTAGTATTTTGATTCTTAAATTAGGAATTAATTTGCAAGAGAAAAGAGAGAAAGAATTGGAAAAAAGAAGAGAAAGTGGACTGGGCTAGTCCAAAGCCGGCCAATACCAGGCCCAAGGAACCCAAGCCCAAAAGAAAACCAACCCGTTAATCCCCTTACCCGCCCGTTTGGTCCAAGGTTAATCACAGCCGTTGGATCCTTGTGATCCAACGGTCCTAATTTAACTACTAATTTAATCCAACCAAAATACCCCAATACCCAAAAGCCGTATCCATTCAGACCCTTTCCCTATCACCCCTTTCTCTGAAGACACCCTAGATCCCCAAGAACCCTAGCGCCGCCTTCACACTCCATCGCCGGAAAGCCGGCGGCAACAACGCCGTCGGCCGTGAAAACAACACCCTAAATCCCCCGTCCTCCCCTGAACATGAATCCCTTACCCCTCCACCTCAAATCAACACGCACCATCTCGGATCTTCATTTGAAGATTCGAGCAAAACCGGAATTTATCCCAATTGAGCCCAAAATGATACCACACCCTCACCTCGCCTTCCTCATACCCCTACCAACCTTAGTTTCATTCAAATCTAGCCGGAAACCATGAAGCCCCAAAAATCCGAGCTAAGAACCCTAAAATTGATTTGGAATTTCCTTCGCCGGACGTTATCAAATTGAGGTCTAATAGACCTTAATTGATATGTTTTCACTTAGAAAACATCTCAATTAAGGTCCTTTCGACCTCGAATGAACGAGACCCAAGTCGGCCGAGTCTCCATTTCTTTTGTTTCAAGGTATTTCTTTTTTCTTCTCTATTTTTGTTTAATTATACTCGTCGCTTTAGTAGTTTTTCGTTTGTTATTGATTTTTGTTGTGATTTCATCAATTCTCTGTTTTTCTTCATCTCTTGGGACCGTTTTATTTGGTCGATTTGTTGTTTCCGATTGATTGCTATGAATGATGTTGCTATAAAATAAGAACTCGATTCGATATTTCGTCGAATAGACAATTCTTCATTTTGGACTGTTCTAGCCGAGAATTTGCTTGATTCACTATTTTTTGAGATTGATTATCGTAATTGATTGATTGTTGTTTGTTGATAAGTGTGTGTATTCGAGTCGATTATTGAAGCCGAATGACATTCTTGCTTCTTTCATTTTTTCTTTTTCTCTCTCGGCCTAGTTGCTAAATAAATGAAAATTTGTTCATCGATTGGGTGTTATTGATTGTGTTTGTTGTAATCGACAATACGAATGTCGTCGATTAGATTCGTAGGTTCGTTTGTTAGAACACTAGAGCTACAAATCCGGCATTGGCCGAGATTCATTGATTCACTGTTGAATTGAATTAGGTTTGTTTGGTTGATTTTAGTTTATGAGTTAACTGCTGATAGTTGTTTTAGTTTAGAATTTGAAAGCCAACAACTAGGCAACTAAGAGTGCACTGCACATGGTTTAAACTGTTGGAACTGCTGGACAGCAGCATATTCCATTTAGTTTTGCCCTTGTTTGTTTGTTTAATTGTATAAAGCTCACCTTTAGACAAAATCAGGTTGGAATAATCAGAGATATCAGTACTTCTAGCTTTGTTAAGTGTTTTAAAAGCTGGAAATGATAGCTCACATGGAAAGAATGATTCAAAAGTTAAAGGTACCCATGTGTTTTGTTAGGAAAAGCATTGAATCTGAAGTGTAAAGTTCTCTAAGGTTTAGCTATAAAACTGGCAGTACACACACTCACTAAGGGACAGAAAAACAGACAGTGATATACTCTATATACTCTCTGATAATACTCTCTGATTGAAAATAACAGTGAACACACAAACACAGTGATATACTCTTCTGATACACACACTGTTTTCACACACACACTGTTTTCACACATACTGTTTTCATACACAAACACAGTGATATACTCTTCTGATACACACACTGTTTTCACACACAAACACAGTGATACACTCTCTGAAAATACTCTCTGATAGTGAACACACACAGACATTGAGACATACTGGAATATACATTCACACATAGAGAAACTCACTGGCAGAACATACACACACACTTTAAACTCTCTGTTTGGCTTTAAACATCCCTGGAACTTCCTGTTATCCTGGGCCATTTGTTTCTTCAAAGCTGTTTTTTGGAATCTGGGTGTCATTGTTGTTCGTTTGATGCTGTTATTGTATTGACTTTGCTTGGTCGTTGCTGGTACTGTTAGTTGTTGTCTGCTGCTGCCAACTCACCTCTCTTTCCTCTTGTTGTAATTCAATCTCCAGGTACACCTTCCGATTTCATATAATTTTGAAGAATCGATGCAACTGAGTTGAGTTGAGGAAATACATGATGAAATGTTGTTAAAAAATACTACTTGAAGTCATTTTTTTGGGATTTTTTCTATTTTTCTTGTTTAGCTTTAATACATAAGATGGTTATTTGAAGTCTTAATCCTTATGTGTATATGGACTATAATTCCCTGTTAATCCGTAGTAATGGGATGAAAAAATGGAGTTGTATGAGAGATTTTTTTTATATTAGTTTATATCGAAACATGTTGATAATTGAGCCTTGTAGTTAAAAATGAGCCCGATGGACTATTAAATTAGCCAGTAATGTAACTGTTAGATTATTGTGATTGATAGATTATGTTTGACAAATTTCGAACATCAAATTTCATGTTAATCAATAATTTAGGGAAATATTATATCAGTTGAAGGGAATAGAAAAAAAATGTTAAAAGATAAATTATATGGTTAAAACATGGGTTGTAAGCATTAGCCATAATCATAGCATTCTGACCATTTTATTTTTCTGCTAGTTTAACCTTCAATCTCTTTAAAATGTTAATGATCCAATAGTTAGAGACAGGGATGTATAGGTCGAACTAGTAGTAAGGTAGTTTCGCTCTATTTTAAATGCAAATTTGGTACCTTCTTACGCATATTAATTAATTAGGACTTTAATTTTTGTTAGAAATAAACCAACTAGACAATCACAACCACTTTAGGATATCTTTGAATAAAACGAGCCTTACTAAATTTCTAAAACCGGGTGCATATTGATGTGATTTAAATTCAAATCTCAACGATGTTAAAATATGTCAAAATCACGGGTATAATTTATATGACGTGATTCGAGACGTGTTTTTAATAACGTTGCGATTATTCTTAAAATTAGATAAAAGCGGTTAATAGGTTTAAATTGCATTATGATGAGAACATGGATAAAATTAGGAATTTTTAGCCATTTATAATAATTGAAGCGACCGTGCTAGAACCACGGGATCCGGGGGTGCCTAACACCTTCCCTCGGGTCAACAGAATTCCTTACTTAGAATTTCTGGTTCGCAGACTTCATTTGGAAAGTCGAAAAATTTCCTCGATTCGGGATTTAAATAAATCGGTGACTTGGGACACCATAATTTATTCCAAGTGGCGACTCTAAAAAAAAATAAATAAAATAATCCCGTTTCGAACATTGTCACTTAAATTGGAAAAACTCCCTTGTACGTTTATCCCCTCCGGGGAAGGGCGCGCCAAAAGGAGGTGTGACAGCTCTGGCGACTCTGCTGGGGAATAAAACTCAGGACTACCGGTTCGGGGTTTAAGAATTCGAGCTTTGAATAATTATTTTATTTGGCTTATTTATTATCTGATTTTATTACATGTTTATATTTTATATGCTAAATGTTGCTTTACCGCTTTGATATTTCGTGAACTGTATATAAATTGTGCCGATACCCATTTTTCTCTTCTGAGTCTTTTGAAATACAATACCCGGCATTTGCTGGACATAGCCCGTTTTTCTCAAGATAGCTGTGGTGCTTGGCACCCGGTGAAGGATTTTGTAGTCACACATGTTTAGGCGGAGAGTTTTGTCAATTAAGCCGGAAAGCCATGCTACCGGTGCACTGACACTCTTCGGCTCGAGTTGTCCGCTCGAGTTGTCCGCTCGAGTTAAAGCCAGTCTAGACACTTTTCCAACAGGATGATGACTTAGAATAACAAGACCTTATACCGGATCCCCGATAGGAACGTTTATTTGCATCATGTGCATATTTGACTTAGGAGGCTCAACACAGGGGTTGGGCCTGTCTAGGACAGGTGTACCCGAAACAAAAAGACCAACTTGTTGCATCTTTTTGTGTGCATTTATTTGTTTCGATCTTACATGCCGACCGGTTTGTTAAAAAGAGAAAGAAGTGGAAAACGTCAGGGTATATAGTTAAAATAATTTTATGAAAAATAGTTAGTTCTTTAAAAAAATAAATTCTGGAAAAATGCTCAATTAAAAAAAAAAAATTTCCAAACTAAATTTTCTTAATTTTATGAAAATAGTTAGTTCTTTAATAATAAGTTCTGAAAAAAAAAATATTTTTTTTTTATAAATTTTCTTAATCCTACGAAAATAGTTAGTTCTTTAAAAATAAATTCTGAAAAACGCAAAAAAAAAAAAATTATCTTAATTTTACAAAAATAGTTTGGTTTCTTTGAAAATAAATTTCCAAATAAATTTTCTTAGTTCCTTTGAAAATAATTTGTTTTAGAAATGCTGTTTAAAAATGGTTAGTTTTCTTTTCTTAAAATGGTTTAGTTCTTTTATTTTCGAACTACGCAAGTTTGATTCTCACCAAAAATGAGATACGTAGGCAACCCATATCGGGCTCAACTAATACTGATTTTTTTTAAGAAAAAACAAAAAAAACAATAAAAAAAAATATTAGAATTAGGATTTTTGTTCTTAGTCGAGAGTTAGGAAATTTTGCAAAAATAGCCAAACGCCTCGAAAGGGGCGCCGGAGGACTAATTTTGCAAAACGGAATATAGACATCACACTGGTATCCTGTTATACAGCCTTCAAATCTTCTTCAAGTGCTGAAAGGCCGTATTAACAAGATTCGTTTTTTATATATATAATAAAAAATAAAAAAAAAAATTTTGAAAAAAAAAAAAAAAAAAAATCTTAAATCCATTTTTTATCTTTTCTAGGATCAGCATGACTTCCTCGCAACGAATCGGCCAAAAAGGGTGAGAGACGAAATGCCACCTATGTTCATGGTCCAGGACAAAACCCCAGATCGGCTCCGTAAATGGTGGACTAGTTTTTTAGCTTGGGAAAGAAATCAAGTTCACAAGCACCTCAAATTTCTTCCGGACATCATGATGATAAAACCGGATAAAAATGTGATCAGAGCCTTAGTGAGTTTTTGGGACTCAACAAGCAATGTGTTCAAATTCCGGGATTGTGAAATGACACCCACTTTGGAAGAATTGGGCGGACTCACATGGCTCGGAAGAGATTTGCACAAGATGAGACCTGCAGCTCCTAGGCAGATGAGTGTGAATAACTTCTTGAAAAAGCTATGTCTCCGGCGGGTTCCCCTCGGTTGTCCGGAGAACGGTTGGGTGCCACTAGATTATCTCTACGACAGATTTGGTGATAAGGAAGGGTTTGGGAAATTCTCAAACGTCGAATTTGTTAACCAGCTAAATTATGACGCCTGGGGAGATTTAAGAATCTATGCTTTCATGATCGCTTTTTTGGGAACCATGGTTTTTCCCGAACGTGGTGGACGCATCAGAATCCGTTTAGCTGCGGTGGTCTCATATCTACGGAGTAACGAGGAACACACTGTTCTTCCGATGATACTAGGAGACATCTTCCGGGCCTTAACTCGGTGCCAAGAAGGACAAGACTATTTTGAGGGTTGCAATATTTTATTACAAATGTGGTTTATAGAGCATCTCTACCATCACCCAATTGTGATAAACTTCAAAGCAGATTGGCTGAATTATATTCGCTGTCATACAAACAGAGCCGCCCGTTGTAACCTTCCAGAAGACTTGAGGACTTGGCAAGAACTCCTCAACTCTTTGAGAGCCGATCAACTTACCTGGAATTATTATTGGTTCCCTTCCGCCAAAATCATGCATATGTCGACATACCGTCCATTCTACATATTAATGGGTTTCAGGGGTTTCCAACCATATGCTCCGCTACGTGTCATGCGGCAGCTGGGAAGAGAACAGAAAAGGGCCCCAATTGAGGATATGCGATCATTTGTATGGGAATTTGTGACAGAAGAGACCCCGAGGGAGACTTATGCACAGAAGGTGTGGTTCGGTAGTCGACTCTCCGACATCAACGAAATGGTTGCCGATCGGGAACGGGGAGAAGTGAGTCTCGCTTATCTTGAATGGTTCCACAACCAACCAATACCGGAGCAAAGGTCAGAAAGGTCAGTGAAGTATGCCGTCGATTGGGAGAGAGAAATAGAAGCCAGAGTTAGGGAGGTTGAGCATGAAAAAGCACAAAATTTCCAATCTTGCATCAACACTTTAAAAGAAGACAAAGGAATCCTGGAAGCAGCCATGGACATACAACAGGCTGACTTCGATCGGGAAAGGGCCGGTTGGGAGCAGGAAAGAGAAGCACTCCAAACTCAAATTCAAGAGATCTAATTGGCCGCAGAAAGGTCAAGGAGGAGTCGGAGTGATCAGATGCTGATAAACGATTTGGAAAGGAAAGCCTTTGAACACCAAGAAGACTTGGAGAAGGCAAAAGCGGCTTTGGTTGCAGTCCGAACAAAATGGAAGAGAGCGGCCCACCAAGAAGCACTCCGTCTACAACAAGTAGAGAAAGACTATGATGCGATCATCATTGATTTGAGAAAAGCAAATGCCACTCTTAAAGAGCGAACTCTCAGGCAAGTCCAGGATGCTAAAGCAGATAGAGACCGTTGTCACAACTTGATGGCACGGATGGAAAGACAAATAGATAGGCTCTTGGACCATGTCTCCGGCAACTCTCAAGTATTAGGGGCAAAGAACGGGCACATAGGGCAGCTGCTCAGAGAAAAAGACATAATCAGAACCAGGATCAATGAGATCGGGCACTACATTACTATGAGGTGTTTGAACTGCGAACGAGTACCTCGGCCTGCCCTCTTTTCTTCAATCATGGAATGCGTCCAACAAGTCATGGCAGAATTGGAAAGTATACAGAAAGATCTCACCCCAAGAACTGCAGCAAGGCCAGACAACGCCCCCCGGGCGCAAAGATTCGAGGCTTTGGAACATGCTTAGGAGAGTCTTTTGTTTTAGAGTCTGTTTGCCCTTTTACGAGTTTTTCTCCATTGCTGTATTTTGCAAGTGTTTCAAGTTTTAAGTTTGTTGAAATAAAATTCATGAACACTTCATCTTATGTCTATTATTACCGAACTACGCCCGGTCTGATTCATGCGGGGACATGATACGTAGGCAATCCACATAAGATTCGACCATCACTAAAAAAAATAAATAAATAAAAATAAAAATGAAAAAAAAAAGGGGGGGGGGAAGAAGTTAAGAGAAAAAGAAGATCGACGAAAGATGAAAGCGAAAGAAAATACAAACCGGAATGACGCATCGCAAACGAATACATGTAGCAACATTATCACTTGTATAAGTGCATCACACCCAACGTGAGATTACTTATCTGTTATGTTGTTTCAGACTAACCGTTTGTTTGCCAAAATCCAGGTTTTAGTAAAAGTGGTTGACTTTGCGGTAATCTGGCACCACATTCGTACTTCACAAGGTCCAAAGGAAAAGTTCGGCAGCCTGAGAGTACTCATTCCTATTTCACTAGATCAAAAAAGGGTGCCGACATGTCTTCGGAAATGCCTTTAGCAACCATCCCCGTTTCAGAGGAAAGCTCATTGGCAACCATCCCGGCTACTGAGTCGGCAGCTTTGGAAGAGAATAGAATGCTGCGTTGCCGCATGCTCGAGATGTTGGACGATTGGAACAACGGGAAAGAGCCCCCGAGTCTGATCCCTGGGTTCCCTGAAATTCTTCTCAAGTCAAGCGGTATTTCAAATACCCCCATCAATTACCCGCCTACTCTATTCGGGTATTCCAATGCTACAAACCTCTCTGAATCACCCTCCACATCCCATCCTCGGGTGACACCACATGATACATCCGCAAGAACGTCGGTTGAGTTGCCAGTTCCAATCACAACGCACCCCACCGCACATGCTCCTTTCTTCGACTCCTCATCCTTTACATTCCCAGCACCACCGCTTACACGGGACCATACCCAGGTTGCAGCCAATACATATTCTCAGCCACCTCGATATGAGTTCCTACCGAGCCAAAATCCAAAGACCCCGAGCAGGATGAGATGGCAAAAAGAATGAGGAGTTTGGAACAAAGCTTTAAGAACATGCAAGGTCTGAGTGGACAGAAGAGTGTATCTTACGCCGATCTGTGCATGTTCCCGCACGTCCATTTGCCATCGGGTTTTAAGACACCAAAGTTCGAAAAGTACGACGGACATGGCGACCCCATTGCTCATTTGAAGAAATACTGCAATCAATTGCGAGGTGCCGGCGGCAAGGAAGAATTGTTGATGGCATACTTCGGAGAAAGTTTGGTCGGAATAGCATCCGAATGGTATATGGATCAAGACATATCTCGATGGCACATCTGGGATGATCTGGCCAGAGATTTTGTAAAACAATTCCAATACAACATCGATATTGCGCCGGACATGAATTCTCTATCGAACTTAAAAAAGAAGCCCTCAGAAAGCTTCAGAGAATATGCCATCAAGTGGCGAGAGCAAGCGTCCAGGGTGAAACCCCCCATGGACGAAATTGAAATGGTCACTACTTTTCTCCAAGCTCAAGAGCCCGATTACTTTCAAAATATGATGTCGGCGATGGGAAAACCTTTCACCGAAGCTATCAAGATCGGAGAAATGGTAGAAAATGGCTTGAAAACAGGGCGAATTTTGAGCCAAGCGGCCATTCGGGCAACTTCCCAAGCCATTCAAGGCGGGTCTGGAGGGATGCCCCGAAGCAAGAAGAAAGAAGAATCTGCTATGGCAGCGGTAGAAGACAGGAGATATCGAACCTCAAGGCAGGTATTCTCCGACGGGGCCCCCCAACATTATTATCCACATCACGGCATGGCTTATGCTCCTCCGCCTCCACCCTATGCAGTCATGAACATTCAACCTCAGGCACGGCCACAACCACCAGCTAACAGGAATCCACCTCCATTCCAGAGAAACCAACCTCCTTACCCAAACCAGTATAATCCACGGCCAAATAACGCTCGCCACCGTGAGCAACCCAAAACGAGCTTTACACCAATTGGGGAGCCGTATTCCACTCTTTTCCCAAAACTCGGGCAAGAAAACCTATTGCAGCCTGTTCCGCAGAACAGGCAGAATCCAGACTCTCCTGCCTACCAGAGGGGGATATACTGTGCATATCATTCGGGTGTTGAAGAACACAGTACTGACAATTGTTGGACGTTGAAAAAGGCAGTGCAAGAATTGATCAATCAAAGGAGGATTGTCTTCGCAGATGAAGACATCCCAAATGTGACAAACAACCCATTACCAGCCCACAACAACGGACCGGTGATTGGGATGATTTGTGACGACAAAGAATTTGACCCAGCTTTGAAAGCGATAATCGCCATCGCCAACATAGAGAAGCGTCCCGAGGCTACCCCGAAACAAGAGAAAATGAGGAAAAAGGTTGAAGCTCTTGAAACCAAATCCGAAAAGACGATTGAATTGAAAGCATCGTCTCAGAAGGGCGGAGTACTTTACCTCCCACGAGGTAGAGTGGAAAAACCATTGTCCATAGGTGCCCCCAAGAAGTTCCATTTAAAGAGAGAAACATCAATGTATGTACCAAAGGGAACTTATGTGGTCCGAAAACCAGATGAACCTGTGGTTATTGCACGCGTGCAACAAAAACCAATGATAGATCCATCCGCAGTACCCTGGAGCTACCAACGAACACTTGTTACGCGCAAAGGGAAAGAGATCGTGGGAAATTCATCTGAGAGTGTCTTAGGACAGAAGTACTTAAACACACAGGAGGTAAATAATGCCACACAAAGGCGTTTCCCGTCAAAGAAACCTGTAAGTGCTGAAGAGGCAGAGGTCTTTTTTCAAAAGATGCAAATGCCTGATTACGAGATGATAGACCAACTGCGTAAATGCCCAGAGCAGGTGTCGATGTTGTCCCTTCTAATGAAGTCTACCGAACATCAAAAGGTTTTGCTAAAAGCTTTGAATGAGGCATACGTGCCTATTGAGACTTCATCCGAACAACTTGAAAGAATGACGGAAAGATTCTTCGCGATCAATCAGATTTCCTTCAGTAAAGCTGATTTGCCTTTGGAGGGTGCCGCCCACAACAAAGCTTTACATTTGACTGTCAAAAGCGAAGGTTACTATATGAAGAGGGTCATGGTTGATGGGGGTTCGGGGGTGGACATATGCCCGCTTTCCACTTTAGGCCGCATAGGAATCGGAGCTGAAAGGATTCGGCCTAACAATATATGTGTGCGAGCTTTTGACGGTGTGAAAAGAGATACTGTCGGAGAGGTTGATGTAATTATGACCATCGGCCCGGTGGACTTCGAAGTGACATTCCAAGTTTTGGATATGGACACTTCTTACAATTTTCTTCTAGGGAGACCATGGATTCATGCGGTCGGAGCTGTGCCCTCTACCCTCCATCAGATGTTGAAATTTGGGCACAAGGGACAAGAGATCGTGGTCCACGGGGAAGACGAGCAATCAATTTACCGAGATCCATCCATACCTTGCTTGGAAGCGGAAGCGGGAAGCGAAAACATTGTCTATCAAGCTTTCGAGATTGTGTTGGTAGATCAACACGAAGAAGGGAACCCTCTCCCCCAACCTTTTTTGTCTAATGCCTCCATCATGGTGGCGAAAGAAATGATTAAACATGGCTTCCAGCCAGGAAAAGGTTTGGGAAAGTCCCTACAAGGAGTGCCGAAGCTGATAACTTTACCTGTAGCTGAAAAGTTTTTCGGAGTGGGCTTTCGCCCAACCCCTGAAGATGAAAGATGGGCCAACAAGAGAAAGGAGAAAGGATGGGTTCTGCCGCAACCATTGCCGCATCTGTACCAAACTTTTGTCCGACCAAGGTACAGTGAAGAGGAAGAAGACGAGGTCTTTACAGTGGAGGAAATTGAAGACATATGTGGGGCCATGAGGCAAATGCTCTATGATGTTAATATGGTCCAATCGGGAGAAGGAACAAGCACCGCTGAGGTGCTGTATGTGGGCCCTGAAGCTAAATTGCAAAATTGGAAAGCCACACCCTTCCCAATCAGGCGGGAGTTCCGGTAGATTTGTCCTGTCGTTTTTCCTTCATCACAAGTTACTTCAGGATGTAGCTTGGATGTTTTTCTTTGTTTTCTTGTATTTTTGGTTTCCCCAATGTAATTTCGTTTATTTTCAGAAAATTCCAAGAAAATAAAATAAATATTTCCTTACTTTTGCACTCTTTCTAATTTTGTTATTCTTCCTTTTCAGTCCTAATAATGCGGCTTTAAATAACATGACATGCTTGTGGAACTCATGCTCAAATCCGAACACGCCACCTAATCTGGAAATAATGAACCAAGAACCGGAATACGATGAAGACGAGGCTTTTAGGGAAATAAATCGAGAATTGGAACATTTCGAGAATAAACCTAAGCCAAATTTGAATGACACCGAACCGGTTAATTTGGGAACTGATGAAGAGGTCCGAGAGACCAAGATAAGCATCCACACATATGAGAAAACACGAGATGCAATAATCCAACTCTTGTTTGAATTTAAAGACGTGTTTGCTTGGTCTTACGATGATATGCCAGGATTAGGAGCTGATCTAGTGGTGCACAAATTACCAATCTACCCTGACTGTCGCCCAGTGCAACAGAAGCAAAGAAAGTTCAAGACTGACATCAGTGATAAAATCAAAGAAGAAATCACTAAGCAGTTGAAAACGGGGGTAATCCGAGTGGTACAATACACCACGTGGTTGGCTAATGTTGTGCCCGTGCCAAAGAAAGACGGAAAAACTCGAGTATGTGTTGATTACCGAGATTTGAATAAAGCGAGTCCTAAAGATAACTTTCCTTTACCGAACATCCACATCCTTGTTGATAACTGTGCCAAACATGAGATACAGTCATTTGTGGATTGTTATGCGGGATATCATCAAGTGTTGATGGATGAAGAGGACGCCGAGAAGACCGCTTTTACCACACCTTGGGGGACTTACTGTTACAGAGTCATGCCGTTCGGTTTGAAAAACGCAGGAGCAACATACATGAGAGCTATGACTGCCATTTTCCACGACATGATGCATCAGGAAATAGAGGTGTACGTGGACGATGTGATCATCAAATCCAGAACTCAAGGCGATCATGTGCGAGACTTGAGGAAATTCTTTGAGAGGTTGCGAAAGTACGATTTGAAACTGAATCCGGCCAAATGCGCTTTTGGAGTCCCGTCAGGTAAACTTTTGGGTTTCATAGTCAATAGAAGAGGTATTGAATTAGATCCCACAAAGATAAAATCCATCCGGGATTTACCTCCCCCCAGAACAAAGAAAGATGTAATGAGTCTTCTAGGCCGACTGAACTACATCAGTAGGTTCATCGCTCAGTTGACTTCCACATGTGAACCCATATTCAAGTTGTTGAAGAAAGACGCTGCAATCAAATGGACAACCGAATGCCAAGAAGCTTTTGACAAGATCAAAGAATATTTGTCAAACCCTCCAGTCTTAGTCCCGCCAGAGCCAGGGAGACCTCTTTTCTTGTATTTAACAGTCTTGGAAAACTCTTTTGGTTGTGTTCTCGGACAACGTGATGCAGCAGAGAAGAAAGAGCATGCGATTTACTACCCGAGCAAGAAATTCACTAGTTATGAGGTCAAGTACACTTTGCTGGAAAGAACGTGTTGTGCTTTAACTTGGGTCGCTCAGAAATTGAGACACTACCTCCAAGCCCATACGACTCACCTCATTACTCGGTTGGATCCTTTGAAGTATATATTCCAGAAACCGATGCCCACCGGAAGATTGGCAAAGTGGCAAATCCTGCTCACCGAGTTTGACATAGTCTATGTCACTCGCACGGCAATGAAGGCCCAAGCATTGGCAGACCATTTGGCCGAGAACCCGATCGACGAAGAGTATCAACCATTGAATACCTACTTTCCTGATGAACCAGTCAAGCGGACCTGGGTGCCTTTCATTCCCACGCGTTACCCCTGTGATGACTGTTTCTCATTAACCAAATATATTACTAATCATAATTGATTTCACATTAAACAAATAAACGATACGAGTGATTCATTAACAAGATTTCAATTTTTACAACGCCCGACATAACACAATATATATACATAAGACTGGAGTCCCACAATTTACATGTCTACAGGGCCTCTAGGATACAAAAGGGAAATACAATACTTGCCGGTAACAAGGCTCCGGCTATACCTTACAAAACCAAAATGAAATCTAAACCGAAGTGGCATGAACCACACAAGGCCCCGAGGAAGAAAGGGGCTCACCAAAAAACGGGCAGTGGAGGATGAAAGATACTACTGCCGATGAGCTGAAGTGCCTGCTACTGATCCACCTACAATCATGACACGAATGTAGCGCCCCCGGCAAAAGGGACGTCAGTACACTTAAATTGTACTGGTATGTATGGACAAACTTTGTCCCAAGTAAACTCAAGCCATTAAATTACATCAACAATTAATTAAGCCAACCAACCATGTTTCCACATTTTCCTTATTTCAAATAATTCTCAACACAAAGCACTTTCTACAATCAACCAATTTAACAATAACCAATCAATCACGTAAAGCACAAGTAGTCAAACAAAGGGGCAATCAGGTGCCCCACAGGTTGCAAACTCTCCTGCTGTCTCCTTTCACAATTTCACATTATTGATTTTTGTATCAATTTTCAATGGCAATTTCGATCGCTTTCCACCCTTATTGCCCCTGACCACCCTTATTACCTCGGCCACCCTTATCACCCCAACCCACACCTTATTTCACCACGTTGCGGCGCGCAACACGACCCCGCCTTACAGTTGAAAACACAACAATTTCAAACAGCAGATAATGTACTACACTCAATTTCAATAAGTTCAAATAAGCAACTTTACACATCGGTTCATGTTCTCAATTTCTTCTCAATTCAATATCTCAACCATGTTACAAGTATTCCAAAATCGAAAATGCCCACATAATCATGTTCAACAATTCACCACAATTAAGGTGTTTCAAATTCCTTCCACAATAAGCCAAATATGCCATCATAATGGTTGTTCCCAATTCTTTACCAACCTCGATTACCTTTTTATCTTCAATTCATATTTCATACCACACATAGTTCAACATCAATCAAATGCTCAACAAGGAAATCAAAGGATTACGTAAAATTTCTCAATTTGACACATGCCAAAACAATTCGCACACATTTGGGCGATTTTACAAGAATCAAAATTAGCCATACATACCTGGTGATGATTTTTCTTCCGTTAACTTCCTACTTTATGCTTTCCCAAGCTATCTTACTCTTGCCAACCTTGTTCTTGAAGACTCTTACTTCTACTCACTTCTTTTTACTAGAAATCAAGTTCAATAATCATGCATGAGTGTAAAAATTCTATTTTCAAAAGCTATTATATGCAAACCTCTCTTTACCCAATTAAAACTGAAAATCAAAGAAAATAGTTAGGGTTTTTACCTTGAAAATATTGGGGAAGTTGAATCCTTGCCCTAGAATCCCTTGGAATTAAGTAGTTGGGACAATCTTTGAAGATGAAGAACTTCTCTCTAAAAACCCTCTCTTCTCTCTCTAATTTTGGTGAGATGATATGATAAAATGAAGAAGAGAGGTGTTATATTAAAGAAGAGATCGGGTCAAAATGTTACAAAAATCTGGGCCGGGGTCAAATATGCGGTCACTATGCGACCGCAGAATCAACATGCGGTCCGCATAGTGACCGCAGAATTGCCCCAAATTTTATACAGGTTCTGTTAAGGAATGCGGTCACTATGCGGACCGCATGTTGATTCTGCGGTCGCAAAAGTGCACCGCAGATTGACATGCGATCGCATATCGACCGCACTTTTGGCACGATTTTGGGCAACTCTCTGGAACGATTTGCGGTCAGAATGCGGTCCGCATGTTGATTCTGCGGTCGCATTCTTGACCGCATATTTGACACTTTTTCGGAAAAATTATTTCTCTACATTTTTGAAACTTAAATCACTACCAAGGGTCCGAACTGCGGCTCGCAAGCTCGCCGCGAAGAATTCTACGCATTCCTAACACATCATTCGGACCATGACACCACATCTACTAGGTTTTATGCACAAAAATTTTACGGGGCCTTACATCCTCCCCCTTAAGATCATTCGTCCTCGAATGAGGATTTTGAAATAAATGAGTTGGTTTTGAAAGACATGATATGCAACCATCAAAATTTTGACTAACTCTTATATTTTAGAAAAATTTCGCCGGAGTTTCCTTTGTATTATGGACATATCCACCTGTCAGAGGGCCCCCGAAACATATTACCAAACAACAATATACAACTACAACACTTTTCACAACTTGTATATACTTTCTTACCTCAACGAATGCACATATTCTATCACATTGTTACAATTGCACATAACTAGTCACTTCAATGAATTTTCACCTTATTTAACCATTTTAACACACCATGTACACTTAACAAACCATTACCAATCTACACTTACTATTAGTTGTTTATTAAACACGTAAATCTTTATAAGGCTTTCATTTATCAAGAACGGTTCAAGTGACCCAAGGTAACAACACATTTAACTCATTACAAATAAAGGAGACTTTACTAATACTAAGAGGGAAACAACTTAGGCCAGATGACAGTTACTAGGAGTAGGAGGGTCACCTAATTTCTTCTAGGCTTGATCAAACAAATGGGGGTAATTTTCTTTCATCTCTTTTTCTGCTTCCCATGTGGCCTCCTCAACTTGTTGACTTCGCCACAATACTTTAACAGAGGCAACTTCCTTATTTCTCAACTTACGGACTTGCCTATCAAGAATGGCAACTGGAACTTCTTCATATGACAAATCTTCATTAACCTCTATAGCTTCGATTGGCATGATGGTGGATGGATCTCCAATCACTTTCTTCAACATGGACACATGGAATACCGGGTGCACTGATGACATCTCAGGAGGCAACTCTAGCCTATAAGCAACTTGACCAATCCTTTGAACGATCCGATATGGCCCGACATACCGAGGACTCAATTTTCCTTTCTTCCCGAATCGCATGACTCCCTTCATAGGAGATACCCTCAAGAACACCCAATCATCGACTTGAAACTCCAAATCCCTTCGACGAACGTCTGCATAGGACTTTTGACGACTCTGTGCTGTTTTCATTCTCTCCCGAATAACTTTGACCTTTTCCATAGCTTCGTACACCATATCTGGCCCTAGCAATTCCGCTTCACCTACCTCAAACCACCCGATTGGCGATCTACATCTTCTCCCGTACAATGCCTCAAACGGGGCCATTTGAATGCTAGCATGATAGTTGTTATTGTAAGCAAATTCTATCAGTGGCAAGTGTTCATCCCAATTACCTTTAAAATCTAAGACACAAGCCCGCAACATATCTTCAAGCGTCCGAATGGTCCGCTCGGCCTGTCCATCGGTCTGTGGATGGAAAGCTGTGCTGAGATTCACCTGAGTTCCCAAACCTTGCTGAAACTTCTTCCAAAAGTTAGCGGTGAACTGAGCCCCGCGATCCGAGATGATAGAAAGTGGAGTGCCATGAAGCCTTACTATCTCTTTGATGTACAATCTTGCATATTGCTCCGCAGAATCAGTGAACTTGACAGGCAAGAAGTGAGCTGATTTGGTGAGTCGATCTACTATCACCCATACTGAATCGAACTTACGCCGAGTGCGAGGTAACCCCACCACGAAATCCATATTGATCATCTCCCATTTCCACCTTGGTATTTCTATAAGCTGAGTTAATCCACCGGGCCGTTGATGCTCGGCCTTCACTTGTTGACAGTTCGGACATTTAGTTACAAAGCCTGCCACATCCCTTTTCATACCGTTCCACCAATAAACCTCTTTAAGATCGTGATACATTTTCGTTGAACCAGGGTGCACAGAATACCTGGAAGTATGAGCCTCTGCCATCACTCTTTCCCGAAGCTCGTCCACATCCGGAACACATAGCCTATCTTGACACCGCAATACACCATCTTCGCTGCTGAGTACAAATGCTGAGGTTTTGTAGTTCATGACTGCTTCCTTCATCCGAACCAATGCTGGATCCATGAACTGTTTTTCCTTGATTTCCGCGACCAATGATGATTCTGCTCCATTATGCACCAAGATATCCCCCTCGTCTGACGCCGAAATACGAACCCCCAAGCTGGCTAATTGGTAGACCTCTCGAGCCAGGTGTCTCTGATCCACACCCAAATGAGCCAAACTACCCATAGATTTTCGACTAAGAGCGTCGGCTACCACATTTGCTTTCCCTGGATGGTACAATATGTCCATATCATAGTCCTTGAGTAATTCTAACCATCGCCGCTGTCTCAGATTCAGCTCTTTCTGCTTGAACAAATACTGGAGGCTCTTGTGGTCCGAAAACACATCTACATGAACCCCATAAAGATAGTGTCGCCATATTTTCAAGGCAAACACAACAGCTGCAAGTTCCAAATCATGCGTCGGATAATTCTTCTCATGGTTCTTGAGTTGTCTGGAAGCATAAGCTATAACCTTTCCGTGCTGCATCAATACACATCCCAAACCGACTCTGGAGGCATCACAATAGACTACAAATCCCTCTGTGCCTTCTGGCAAGGCCAATACCGGTGCCGAGGTCAATCTTGACTTCAATTCTTGGAAACTTTTCTCACATGCTTCGGACCACTGGAACTTAACTGCTTTCTGCGTCAATTTAGTCAATGGGGAGGCGAGGGTTGAGAATCCCTCTACAAACCTCCGATAGTACCGTGCCAGACCCAAAAAGCTGCGAATCTCTGTCGGGGTCGTGGGTCTAGGCCAATCTTTCACTGCCGCAATCTTCCGAGGATCCACCATAATTCCCTCACTGGAAATAACATGCCCTAGAAAAGCTACGGACTCCAACCAAAACTCACATTTTGAGAACTTGGCATACAATTGATGCTGAAGAAGGGTCTGCAATGCTGCTCTGAGGTGAACGGCATGATCTTCCCTGCTCCGAGAGTAGATGAGAATATCGTCAATGAATACAATCACAAAGGAATCTAGGAATGGCTTGAAAACCCGATTCATAAGGTCCATGAAAGTTGCTGGGGCGTTGGTTAGCCCAAAAGACATGACCAAAAACTCGAAGTGACCATAACGAGTTCTGAAGGCGGTCTTAGGAATATCGTGCTCCCTGATTTTCAATTGGTGGTACCCATACCGTAAATCAATCTTTGAGAAAAACTTCGCTCCCTGCAATTGGTCAAACAGATCATCCACTCGAGGCAAAGGATATTTATTCTTGATGGTGACTTTGTTGAGCTGCCGATAATCAATACATATTCGAAGTGACCCATCCTTCTTTCTGACAAAGAGAACCGGAGCACCCCACGGTGACACACTCGGTCGTATGAACCCTTTCTCTAATAAATCCCTCAGCTGCTCCTTTAACTCCCTTAACTCTGCTGGCGCCATTCTGTATGGTGGAATGGATATTGGCTGAGTATCCGGCATTACATCGATCCCGAAATCAATCTCCCTATCCGGCGGGATGCCTGGAAGCTCATCTGGAAACACTTCAGGAAATTCATTCACAATTGGCACGGACTCGAGGATAGGCACATCTGAGGTGGTGTCCGTTACCCGAACCAGGTGATAGATACACCCTTTCTTAATCATCTTCGAAGCCTTAAGGTAGGAAATAAACCTACCCTTGGCACTACACCATTTCCTCTCCATTCAATAATTGGCTCGTTAGGGAACTCGAGCCTCATAACTCTCGTTCGACAATCAAGTTTGGCAAAGCACGAATAGAGCCAATCCATCCCCATAATTACATCAAAATCTACCATCCCAAGCTCAATAAGATCGGCCGTGGTATCACGACCACCCACCGTAACAACACAATTCCTATAGACTCGTGAGGCTGTAATAGAATCACCAATAGGAGTCGACACAGAGAACGGCTCATGAAGCTGTTCGGGTTCTATCCCAAAACTTGAAGCAATGAATGGAGTAACATAAGACAAGGAGGACCCTGGATCAATAAGGGCATAGCAATCAATAGTCCGAACAGACATGATACCTGTAACAACATCTGGAGAAGCCTCGGCATTTTGGCGGCCACTCAATGCATAGAATCGGCTAGGTCCACCCCTACCCCGAGCTCCACCCCTAGCTGCACCACGCCCCGCTGATGCTGGAGTACGCGCTGATGATGTAGCAGCCGAAGAACCGGATGACTGAGCAGATCCCCTACCTATACCCTGACGGGGTGCACGACAGTCTCGTTGAATGTGACCTCTCACCCCGCACCCGAAGCACACTGGAAGGTCAAGGTAGCAAGTTTCTGTATGAAATCTCCCACACTTGGGGCATGTAGGTCTCCCCTGCTGCTGGGATCTCACCCCAGGATGACCAGACTGACGAGACCTCCTGCTGTCCGAACCAGGTCTCGAGTAACTGCCCTGCTGATGACTGTGCACGGATGGCGGTGCACTCGCGGAGGACTGAGCATATGACTGGGATGGCCCTGAGGACCCCCTCCCTGGAAGTGATCTCCCTGAACGACCCATTGACCGGGCCTTGTTGATACTTTCTCTTTCTGCACGAATCTTCAATTTCCTGGCCTCTGTGGCCTGAGCAAACCCCACAATCCTCCCATAGTTCATGTCTGAGTGCAAAGCTGCTGTGGCGGCCTCATTCACTACCAAAGGGCTAAGGCCCTGAACATACCGTCGAACCCGGCATCCATGGTCGACACTAAATGAGGAGCGTACTTGGACAACCTTACGAACTCCATGTGATACTCCCAAACACTCATACTGCCCTGTTTGAGAACCTCGAACTCGGTGGCACGGGCCGCCATTGCCTCAGCAGGTAAGAAGTGGTCCATAAATGCATCCACGAACTCATCCCATCTGGCCGGAGGGCTCCCTTCCTCACGGGAATCCTCCCACATTTCGAACCATGAACGTGCCGCTCCCTTCAGCCTGTAAGAGGCCAACTCTACCCCCTCTATATCTGTAGCCTTCATCACTCTGAGGGTCTTGTATATCTCATCAAGGAATTCCTGTGGGTCAGCCTCTGGATCGGTGCCTGAAAATTCTGGAGGGGCCAATCGCAAGAATTGATGGACTCCGGAGCCAAAGGAATCTCCCTGTCCGCTGGAGGATGCAGGGGCATCATGGGATCTCTGGGCCTGGGCGGCCACTAACCGTGTTAACATATGGATGGCTCCCCTAAGTTCTTCATTAGAGATACCAGAGCCCGAAGCGGGAACTGTATCTGAGTCAGGAACACTGGCAGGAGGAATGGTGGCATCCTCCGCCGCAGCTGGAATAGGGACACTTGGGTTTTGAACAGATGGGCCAGGCAAATTCGGGACTGGTGGGTCATTCTCTCCCACGGCATCCGGTACATGATTAACAGTTGCACTTGGGCCGGTATTGGCCCTAAGGCCGAGTCTAGCCTTCTTCTTAGGTGCCATATTCTGAAAATTTGGGAACAAGGCACGAATTAGACACATATATCTCCACATTGCACTTTACCGCACGATATAGATTAACAAAGAAGTAGGTAAATTCCTAAATGCCCGTGTAGCCCCCTACTTATATGATGTGGTCGACAACACACCTATAAGAAGGGCACTACTAGACACGGCTCCGAGACATCCTAGGACACTTTAAAACCTTAAGCTTTGATACCAAGTTTGTCACGCCCCAAATCGAGGGACATGACCGGCGCCTGACCGGGTTGCCCCAGTCAAGCGGACCTGGGTGCCTTTCATTCCCACGCGTTACCCCTGTGATGACTGTTTCTCATTAACCAAATATATTACTAATCATAATTGATTTCACATTAAACAAATAAACGATACGAGTGATTCATTAACAAGATTTCAATTTTTACAACGCCCGACATAACACAATATATATACATAAGACTGGAGTCCCACAGTTTACATGTCTACAGAGCCTCTAGGATACAAAAGGGAAATACAATACTTGCCGGTAACAAGGCTCCGGCTATACCTTACAAAACCAAAATGAAATCTAAATCGAAGTGGCATGAACCACACAAGGCCCCGAGGAAGAAAGGGGCTCACCAAAAACGGGCAGTGGAGGATGAAAGATACTACTGCCGATGAGCTGAAGTGCCTGCTACCGATCCACCTACAATCATGACACGAATGTAGCGCCCCCGGCAAAAGGGACGTCAGTACACTTAAATTGTACTGGTATGTATGGACAAACTTTGTCCCAAGTAAACTCAAGCCATTAAATTACATCAACAATTAATTAAGCCAACCAACCATGTTTCCACATTTTCCTTATTTCAAATAATTCTCAACACAAAGCACTTTCTACAATCAACCAATTTAACAATAACCAATCAATCACGTAAAGCACAAGTAGTCAAACAAAGGGGCAATCAGTGCCCCACAGGTTGCAAACTCTCCTGTTGTCTCCTTTCACAATTTCACATTATTGATTTTTGTATCAATTTTCAATAGCGATTTCGATCGCTTTCCACCCTTATTGCCCCTGACCACCCTTATTACCTCGGCCACCCTTATCACCCCAACCCACACCTTATTTCACCACGTTGCGGCGCGCAACACGACCCCGCCTTACAGTTGAAAACACAACAATTTCAAACAGCAGATAATGTACTACACTCAATTTCAACAAGTTCAAATAAGCAACTTTACACATTGGTTCATGTTCTCAATTTCTTCTCAATTCAATATCTCAACCATGTTACAAGTATTCCAAAATCGAAAATGCCCACATAATCATGTTCAACAATTCACCACAATTAAGGTGTTTCAAATTCCTTCCACAATAAGCCAAATATGCCATCATAATGGTTGTTCCCAATTCTTTACCAACCTCGATTACCTTTTTATCTTCAATTCATATTTCATACCACACATAGTTCAACATCAATCAAATGCTCAACAAGGAAATCAAAGGATTACGTAAAATTTCTCAATTTGACACATGCCAAAACAATTCGCACACATTTGGGCGATTTTACAAGAATCAAAATTAGCCATACATACCTGGTGATGATTTTTCTTCCGTTAACTTCCTACTTTATGCTTTCCCAAGCTATCTTACTCTTGCCAACCTTGTTCTTGAAGACTCTTACTTCTACTCACTTCTTTTACTAGAAATCAAGTTCAATAATCATGCATGAGTGTAAAAATTCTATTTTCAAAAGCTATTATATGCAAACCTCTCTTTACCCAATTAAAACTGAAAATCAAAGAAAATAGTTAGGGTTTTTACCTTGAAAATATTGGGGAAGTTGAATCCTTGCCCTAGAATCCCTTGGAATTAAGTAGTTGGGACAATCTTTGAAGATGAAGAACTTCTCTCTAAAAACCCTCTCTTCTCTCTCTAATTTTGGTGAGATGAAATGATAAAATGAAGAAGAGAGGTGTTATATTAAAGAAGAGATCGGGTCAAAATGTTACAAAAATCTGGGCCGGGGTCAAATATGCGGTCACTATGCGACCGCAGAATCAACATGCGGTCCGCATAGTGACCGCAGAATGGCTCAAAAAATTACGCAGGTTCTGTTAAGACATGCGGTCACTATGCGGACCGCATGTTGATTCTGCGGTCGCAAAAGTGCACCGCAGATTGACATGCGATCGCATATCGACCGCACTTTTGACAGATTTTTGGGAAACTCTCTGGAACGATTTGCGGTCAGAATGCGGTCCGCAAGTTGATTCTGCGGTCGCATTCTTGACCGCATATTTGACACTTTTTCGGAAAAATTATTTCTTTACATTTTTGAAACTTAAATCACTACCAAAGGTCCGAACCGCGGCTCGCAAGCTCGCCGCGAAGAATTCTACGCATTCCTAACACATCATTCGGACCATGACACCACATCTACTAGGTTTTATGCACAAAAATTTTACGGGGCCCGATCGACGAAGAGTATCAACCATTGAATACCTACTTTCCTGATGAAGAGGTAAATACGACAGAAGTTGTTTCGGAAGACAGCCATGCTTGGAAAATGTTTTTCGATGGGGCGGTAAACGCTAAAGGTGTAGGGATTGGGGCAATCTTGATCTCTCCTGCTGGTCAGCATTATCCGGCCACGGCTAGGCTCCGTTTCTTCTGCACGAACAATACGGCTGAGTATGAAGCTTGTATCACGGGCATGAACATGGCAATTGATCAGGGCGTCGAAGATTTGTTGATCATGGGAGATTCAGATCTAATTATCAAACAATCTCACGTGAACATTCTTGGCAAGCGATTTTGCATCGATAGAGTTCAGGTATATCCCACGATGTCACAATGAACTAGCTGACGCACTTGCCACTTTAGCTTCAATGCTACCTTATCCGGGCAACGCCCATGTCAATCCCTTGGAAATTCAAATCAGGAAAAGCCACGGTTATTGCAATGCAATCGAAGAAGGACCGAGCGTCAAGCCATGGTATTACGATATCAGGAGATTTCTGAAAACGCAAGAATACCCAGAACATGCTACTGGAGATCAAAAGAGGACCATTAGGAGACATGCAGGTGGTTTCTTTTTGAGCGGCGAGGTCATGTACAAAAGAACCCCAGATCTTAACCTCTTAAGGTGTGTTGATGCCGAAGAAGCAGGAAGAATCATGCACGAAGTACATGCAGGAGTATGCGGGCCTCATATGAATGGTTATGTCTTAGCCAAGAAAATCCTTCGAGCAGGTTATTATTGGATGACCATGGAGAAAGATTGTTTCGGTTTTGTCCGAAAATGCCATCAATGTCAGGTACATGGAGATCTGATTCATGCACCTCCAACTGAGCTGCATCCTATGTCAGCGCCGTGGCCATTTGTCGCTTGGGGAATGGATGTCATTGGCCCGATTGAGCCGAAAGCCTCGAATGGACACCGATTCATACTAGTGGCTATCGATTACTTCACGAAATGGGTTGAAGCCATCACTCTCAAATCAGTCACCAAGAAAGCGGTGGTGGATTTTGTACACTCAAATCTTATCTGTCGTTTTGGTATACCCGCAACTATCATCACAGACAATGCTGCGAATTTGAACAATCATTTGATGGAAGAAATATGCGAGCAATTCAAAATAACGCATAGGAACTCCACCCCTTATCGGCCCAAAGCCAACGGTGCCGTGGAAGCAGCAAACAAAAACATTAAGAAGATTTTGAGAAAGACAATCCAAAGTTCTAGACAATGGCATGAACAATTACCGTTCGCTTTATTGGGATACCGTACTACCGTACGCACATCGGTGGGAGCAACTCCATACCTGCTAGTCTATGGAACTGAAGCCGTGATACCGGCAGAGGTAGAAATTCCTTCACTTCGTACAATTGTTGAAGCAGAGATTGAAGATAGCGAGTGGGTTAAGACTCGTTTGGAACAATTAACTTTGATCGATGAAAAGCGGATGGTTGCAGTCTGTCATGGACAACTGTACCAACAAAGAATGGCTCGTGCTTACAACAAGAAAGTACGACCGAGAAATTTCGAAGTAGGTCAGTTGGTTTTAAGACGCATTCTTCCACATCATGAGGAAGCGAAAGGAAAATTCGCTCCTAATTGGAAAGGACCATACATCATCAGGAAGATACTGCCAAAAGGAGCATTATACTTGGGAGACATGGAAGGAAAAGATCCTGAAACGGCTGTGAATGCAGATGCTGTGAAAAGGTATTATGTCTGAACTTGCTTCAATGAGGTCCTCACAAGTCGAAATGATTGAAGGCTTTTATTCCCGCTACCCAAACACTACCAACCCTTTTTGTAAACCCTTTGAGCTGGTTACCTTTCTTTGGCTACCCTCTTTGGAATCCAAACCAAAAAAAAAAAAAAAAAAAACAACAACAACAACAAATTTCCTGAACTACGTTCTGACTTGATTCCGAAAGGATACGTAGGCAACCTCTCCCTGAGGTTCAGTCACACCAAACCAAAAATCCCAGTTTCTCCAAAATGAAACTGGGGCAGATGATATTGTTGATTCGGTTTAAGATCCGTCCATATGATTCCAAAGTTGTAATTTTGTTTACAATTCTTGTTACCCGAACCAAGTACAAATCCTTCAAGATCGATTGGAAGTTGTGAAAACATCATTGTTGCGATCCGAGATTCCTAGAATGAAAAGAAATAAAATGAGAGAGTCTTATTGGTGAAAACCTTCGGGCACCATAAGACGATGGAAGTAGAGAAATACAAAATGAGAGAGCTCGTTGGTAAAAACACGCAAACAGTGCTATCTGGCGATGGTGAGAAGAGAAATGAGAGAGGTCGATTGGCGAAAACCCGCAAAAGGGCGCTATCAACCGAAAAGTTTGTTTCACCACGAGAGGTCCCGGCACGGCTCCTTAGCTCGGAAATATAGACCCGTTTTGGTTCATAAGAAAATGGGAGTTTTGTGACGATCAAGCATCTGGTCCGAGGAGCATGTCATGTTGTTTAAAGTCATCATATACCTCAGATAGGTCCTTCTTTTTCCCCGAAAGGGATTCCTCTATCTTTGATGCGTTTTTCCATTCTTTGATTCATTCTTCTTCTTTGAATCCCTTTCGGTTTAATTTTAATTCTGAAACTATTACAAAGGAAGGTGACAGGACCGGTTTTACAGGACTCCGCCTGGTAAAGAAGAAAAGAAAAACAGCCTTAGTGGTGTATTGTTACAATCCACGATTGGATCGTAATGATCGATTGTTTCCAAAGGAAAAGAGTTTTAGAAAGGAAACGGAAATCAAAGGCTAAGGTCTTAGAAGAGACAGAATAAGGCAGAAGGATGGAACCCACACGGAAAATCCCCATGGAATTCCGGGAATGAACCCGGTCAGTTCGAAAGGAAGTCACCCCAAAGACAATTGGTAGCAAACTTCTCAATGAAAATGGGGAAACAATCAAGCAATGAAGATAACCAAGGCCGCAAAGCCAACCACTTTTTCAACTGATAAAATGTTCTTTGTCGAAAGCAGGTCTGTTTAATTGTGCAAGAAGAAGGTACCACTCAAATAAGTGAAATACGCAAGCTTTGAAATGGCTTTGGAACAAGGAAAACACATAAAAGGTAAGTTTCTTTTTAGAGATTTATCCTATGCATTTGTTGATGTTTAAAAGAACGCCTAAAAGAAGGCCAAAAAAAAAAAAAAGAATGAAAGAACAGGCCAACCCCGACTGGCCATAGTGGTTGATGCTTTTGAATGTAATACATTGTCAAAGAGAGAAAATCAAATGCAAGGGCAAAATAAAGTGAAAAGGTTAGAGCTCACACGAGCGAGTTATAAGGAAATCCTTAAAGTTGAACTCGGTCAGTTTGAAAAGAGATTCACCCTCAAGGCCAACAAGCAACAATGTTCTCAACGGAAAAGGGGTCGGGAATAAGCAATTGGGATGATCAAGGCCACAAAACCAACCACCATTTCAAAATAAAAAATTGTTCTTTGTTGAAAATAGGTATTATTTAGAGCAACCATGTAAGAAGCAGGTGCAGCCCAAAAACAAATAAAATGCGCAAGCGCTGAAATAACTTTGCAGTAGGAAACGACCAAAAAGGTAGTTTCCCCAAAATTCTTTCATACGGTTTGCTAACTAAAAGGAAAATATATAAAAAAAGAAAGAATAAAAAGAAAAGAAATGAAAATGAAACCCCAAAAGAGAAACAAATCATGGTAGCGAGGAGCCTTTTCCTTCCAAATCCCAGCCAAAAAACCGAGGATCTCCCGGCCGAAAAAACCGATGAGCTTTTTCTTTCCAAATCCCGGCCAAAAAGCTAAGGATCTCCCGGCCAAAAACCAAGGAGCCTTTTTCTTTCCAAACCCCGAACAAAAAAATCGAGGATCTCCCAAACAAAAAAATCGAGGAGCTTTTTCTTTCCAAATCCCGGCAAAAAAATTGATGATCTCTCGGCCAAAAAACGGGGATCTCCCGGCTAAAAACCGAGGAGATTTTTCTTTCCAAATTCCGGCCACCCAGTCGGAAAACTGCGGAGCCATTTATTTTTACCCCGGCCAAAAAACCGAGGATCTGACGGCCAAAAACCGTTAGATATTGTTTGAATTCTGGCTAGAAAGCCGTGAAACTTTTCTTCCCGGTCAGAAAACCGAGGATCTCCCAGTCAGAAAACTGCGGAGCCATTTATTTTTACCCCGGCCAAAAACCGAGGATCTGACGGCCAAAATCGTTAGATCTTGTTTGAATTCCGGCCAGAAAGCCGTGAAACCTTTCTACAAAATCCCGGCCAGAAAGCCGTTGAACGTTTGTGAAACCATGATTTCTTACCCAATACCAAAGAGTCTTTTAATCACTTTCTATGTCACAACTAACTCACGAAATTTTCCTAGCAAAACTGGGGCAGAAAAATTTCGTTCGTTTGTTTGTTTTGTTGTCTAAATAGGTTTGACCTCGGGATGCAAGGATCGAGATAACCTACAAATGGAACATCAATCCGGAGTGAAGAAAAGAAGAAAAGAACCGAGAGAAAAGATTTCAAACGTTGGAGTAAACAAAGGCGCGGATTGCTCGGAAAATGATTGAAGTAACAAGCTCCTGCCGACTCCGTTTCACTCAATGTCACAGAAATAAACAAGCACGTACAGCTTGTTGAGCATCAAGATTCGGATCGAGGTCTACAGCAAATCAACTAAGATTCAAGATCAAGTTTCCAAGAGAATCATAGATAGGAATCTTGTAACTCATAGTTTGATAGCATAGCTAAGTTCAGCTTTAATTTCTTTCGGTGTAATAAGGAGATCAGTAAGCAGTAAGCAGCAACATGCAGCAACTATAGCAACAGTAACAGCAAAGTGTCAGTCCATGGTAGTTCCAGCTGCCAAAACTTCCCGAACTACATTGACCTGATTCCTGTTTAGCCCAGGATATGTAGGAAGCCTCCCGAAGCAAAGACTCGGTCAAGATCTTTTTAAAAGGCTTTACACGGAGTGCTCGAACGGGCAAAAATCGCTCGCATTTGCTCATTATCTTTGCACGAAAACTCTTCGAGTTTACACGCAAAGAGGGGCAGCTGTGAGCACGTGATTTTTGCCTCACACGATTTACTCTTAAAAAATTTTAAAATAAAACACTTCTGTGTTGTTTGCTATTTTTGTGGATTTTGTGTTACTTTTCTCTTATTGTTTGCGTTTGTGCATCCGTGTTTAAACAAATAAAAAAAAATATATACAAAAATATACTGCATTTGTATATGGAATTCAAGTTTGCAATTAAGAGTAATTAAATTTGTTTTACGAAAATAAAAAATAACAAAAATATGTATCTTTTGCATTTTTTGCCATTTAGTGTCCAATTGTGTGATTTTATTTTTTTGGTGCTTTGATTGTGTGTGAGATAGTTATTATTAAGAATTAATTTGTATTTGTAAAGATAATTTTTGGTTTTTAATTTAATCTAGTATTTTGATTCTTAAATTAGGAATTAATTTGCAAGAGAAAAGAGAGAAAGAATTGGAAAAAAGAAGAGAAAGTGGACTGGGCTAGTCCAAAGCCGGCCAATACCAGGCCCAAGGAACCCAAGCCCAAAAGAAAACCAACCCGTTAATCCCCTTACCCGCCCGTTTGGTCCAAGGTTAATCACAGCCGTTGGATCCTTGTGATCCAACGGTCCTAATTTAACTACTAATTTAATCCAACCAAAATACCCCAATACCCAAAAACCGTATCCATTCAGACCCTTTCCCTATCACCCCTTTCTCTGAAGACACCCTAGATCCCCAAGAACCCTAGCGCCGCCTTCACACTCCATCGCTGGAAAGCCGGTGGCAACAACGCCGTCGGCCGTGAAAACAACACCCTAAATCCCCCGTCCTCCCCTGAACATGAATCCCTTACCCCTCCACCTCAAATCAACACGCACCATCTCGGATCTTCATTTGAAGATTCGAGCAAAACCGGAATTTATCCCAATTGAGCCCAAAATGATACCACACCCTCACCTCGCCTCCCTCATACCCCTACCAACCTTAGTTTCGTTCAAATCTAGCCGGAAACCATGAAGCCCCAAAAATCCGAGCTAAGAACCCTAAAATTGATTTGGAATTTCCTTCGCCGGACGTTATCAAATTGAGGTCTAATAGACCTTAATTGATATGTTTTCACTTAGAAAACATCTCAATTAAGGTCCTTTCGACCTCGAATGAACGAGACCCAAGTCGGCCGAGTCTCCATTTCTTTTGTTTCAAGGTATTTCTTTTTTCTTCTCTATTTTTGTTTAATTATACTCGTCGCTTTAGTAGTTTTTCGTTTGTTATTGATTTTTGTTGTGATTTCATCAATTCTCTGTTTTTCTTCATCTCTTGGGACCGTTTTATTTGGTCGATTTGTTGTTTCCGATTGATTGCTATGAATGATGTTGCTATAAAATAAGAACTCGATTCGATATTTCGTCGAATAGACAATTCTTCATTTTGGACTGTTCTAGCCGAGAATTTGCTTGATTCACTGTTTTTTGAGATTGATTATCGTAATTGATTGATTGTTGTTTGTTGATAAGTGTGTGTATTCGAGTCGATTATTGAAGCCGAATGACATTCTTGCTTCTTTCATTTTTTCTTTTTCTCTCTCGGCCTAGTTGCTAAATAAATGAAAATTTGTTCATCGATTGGGTGTTATTGATTGTGTTTGTTGTAATCGACTATACGAATGTCGTCGATTAGATTCGTAGGTTCGTTTGTTAGAACACTAGAGCTACAAATCCGGCATTGGCCGAGATTCATTGATTCACTGTTGAATTGAATTAGGTTTGTTTGGTTGATTTTAGTTTATGAGTTAACTGCTGATAGTTGTTTTAGTTTAGAATTTGAAAGCCAACAACTAGGCAACTAAGAGTGCACTGCACATGGTTTAAATTGTTGGAACTACTGGACAGCAGCATATTCCATTTAGTTTTGCCCTTGTTTGTTTGTTTAATTGTATAAAGCTCACCTTTAGACAAAATCAGGTTGGAATAATCAGAGATATCAGTACTTCTAGCTTTGTTAAGTGTTTTAAAAGCTGGAAATGATAGCTCACATGGAAAGAATGATTCAAAAGTTAAAGGTACCCATGTGTTTTGTTAGGAAAAGCATTGAATCTGAAGTGTAAAGTTCTGTAAGGTTTAGCTATAAAACTGGCAGTACACACACTCACTAAGGAACAGAAAAACAGACAGTGATATACTCTATATACTCTCTGATAATACTCTCTGATTGAAAATAACAGTGAACACACAAACACAGTGATATACTCTTCTGATACACACACTGTTTTCACACACACACTGTTTTCACACATACTGTTTTCATACACAAACACAGTGATATACTCTTCTGATACACACACTGTTTTCACACACACACACAGTGATACACTCTCTGAAAATACTCTCTGATAGTGAACACACACAGACATTGAGACATACTGGAATATACATTCACACATAGAGAAACTCACTGGCAGAACATACACACACACTTTAAACTCTCTGTTTGGCTTTAAACATCCCTGGAACTTCCTGTTATCCTGGGCCATTTGTTTCTTCAAAGCTGTTTTTTTTGGAATCTGGGTGTCATTGTTGTTCGTTTGATGCTGTTATTGTATTGACTTTGCTTGGTCGTTGCTGGTACTGTTAGTTGCTGTCTACTGCTGCTAACTCACCTCTCTTTCCTCTTGTTGTAATTCAATCTCCAGGTACACCTTCCGATTTCATATAATTTTGAAGAATCGATGCAACTGAGTTGAGTTGAGGAAATACATGATGAAATGTTGTTAAAAAATACTACTTGAAGTCATTTTTTTGGGATTTTTTCTATTTTTCTTGTTTAGCTTTAATACATAAGATGGTTATTTGAAGTCTTAATCCTTATGTGTATATGGACTATAATTCCCTGTTAATCCGTAGTAATGGGATGAAAAAATGGAGTTGTATGAGAGATTTTTTTTATATTAGTTTATATCGAAACATGTTGATAATTGAGCCTTGTAGTTAAAAATGAGCCCGATGGACTATTAAATTAGCCAGGAATGTAACTGTTAGATTATTGTGATTGATAGATTATGTTTGACAAATTTCGAACATCAAATTTCATGTTAATCAATAATTTAGGGAAATATTATATCAGTTGAAGGGAATAGAAAAAAAATGTTAAAAGATAAATTATATGGTTAAAACATGGGTTGTAAGCATTAGCCATAATCATAGCATTCTGACCATTTTATTTTTCTGCTAGTTTAACCTTCAATCTCTTTAAAATGTTAATGATCCAATAGTTAGAGACAGGGATGTATAGGTCGAACTAGTAGTAAGGTAGTTTCGCTCTATTTTAAATGCAAATTTGGTACCTTCTTACGCATATTAATTAATTAGGACTTTAATTTTTGTTAGAAATAAACCAACTAGACAATCACAACCACTTTAGGATATCTTTGAATAAAACGAGCCTTACTAAATTTCTAAAACCGGGTGCATATTGATGTGATTTAAATTCAAATCTCAACGATGTTAAAATATGTCAAAATCACGGGTATAATTTATATGACGTGATTCGAGACGTGTTTTTAATAACGTTGCGATTATTCTTAAAATTAGATAAAAGCGGTTAATAGGTTTAAATTGCATTATGATGAGAACATGTATAAAATTAGGAATTTTTAGCCATTTATAATAATTGAAGCGACCGTGCTAGAACCACGGGATCCGGGGGTGCCTAACACCTTCCCTCGGGTCAACAGAATTCCTTACTTAGAATTTCTGGTTCGCAGACTTCATTTGGAAAGTCGAAAAATTTCCTCGATTCGGGATTTAAATAAATCGGTGACTTGGGACACCATAATTTATTCCAAGTGGCGACTCTAAAAAAAAATAAATAAAATAATCCCGTTTCGAACATTGTCACTTAAATTGGAAAAACTCCCTTGTACGTTTATCCCTCGGGGTAAACGCGCCAAAAGGAGGTGTGACATATACTAACATATCAACAAACTAAATTTTTGCTAACATATACTAATAGGGTATATAAAATATATAACATAAATAAAATTAACATGGAAACATAAGTTATGAGTTTCAACATAAAATAAATTGAAATATCTCGAATTAAAGGTTGTGATAGTGATTTTTTGAGTCCGGAACTGTATCCAAAGTTGCCTTTGTGTGGGGCCTACAGGTGCTACTCTTCAAGGGGACAGGTGGGACCGGATTTTTTTTTAACAAAACGGGAGAAACAGGGGGGACCGAAGAGAATTTTTTGTTTTGATAATGGTGGAACACTTTCTGGGGAAGAAGAAGGGTTGTATTATAATAGGGTAATTCTCAGTAAAGAACTGCGGATTGTAATTCGTTGTTCTTTAGTGCGAAATGTTAGTGAATTAAATTTTTTTTTAAAGCATTTCGCAGTATAGAACTGCGAATTACAATAACGGACATTAAAGTAATTCGCAGTTCTATACTGCGAAATAGGTAGAAATGTATTTTTTTTTAAAAACACTAAAAATATATTTTATGTTATAAAAGTTATTATTTAGGTTCCGGACTCACTGCTTGCTTATTGCAGTGGGTAGGTGGGACAGCCTCCAGAAAAATGGGGACAGTGGTGAATCAATTGATTTTATGCTGGTTGTAATTTTTATTTTTATTTATAATTTTTATGTTACATATCTCGAAAGATATTTATTAGAAAATATAATAAGAAATTTTTAGAAGATTTGTTTCTTCTGTTTAGGTTGGAGTTTTTGGCCAATATTGTCCCTTATTTTTGGGTAGGTCTATTTTCGTCCTTCAAATATAATTCAGAGCATATTTAGTCCCTTAAGTATGCTAAAATAAAGCATCTTTAGTCTCACTGACACAATGTGTTCAACAACTAACGGTGTTACTCAACTCTAATTCATGAAGCAAATCTTCTGCTATGAAGCAAAATGTTTCCTCTCATTCTATAGGATACCGCAAATTATCACATTAAGTTGACCTTGACATGTCTCATTCTACGCCAGCTTTCAATGAGAAAATGACACTCTATAGCCGCTGTAAAAATAATAACAAAAAAAAAAAATTGTACAATATATTTCTTGTGTGTTTGTATATATATATATATATATATATATATATATATATATATATATATATATATATATATATATATATTATATTTTTTTTTTTGGCAAATAATTTTTGGCACAGGCTAAAAGTGATAATATAACCTAGTTATTCGATTGCTTCAATAATATGCCTATAAGTGATCATGGCAGCTTTATTTTTCAAGCTTTAACTTTTCTTTTAAAAAAAAAACTTAAAATTTTAGGTTTATATATATGCAAAACAATATACGAATTTTATATATTTTTTTGGCTATTATTTTTTACAACGGCTATATAATATTATTTTCTCATTGAAAACTAACACAAAACGGGATATTTTCAAGGTCAAAATTTTAGAAGATATTATCAAAAAAGGAGGAATAAAAGTGATAATTTGCGGTATCTAATAATAGGAAAGGAAACATTTTGTTTCAGAGCAGAAAACTTGCTACATGAATCAGAGTTGGATAACACCATTAGTTTTTGAACATATTGTGTAAGTGAGACTAAATATGCTTCACTTTAACATATTTAAAGGACTAAATATGCTCAAGGTTATATTTTAGGGATCAAAATAGACATACCCTAAAAGATAAGGGACAATTTTAGTCAAAATCTTATTTAGGTTGCAAAGGATTTATTTTGAATCATTTTCCTTCGTAATATTTATCCCGTCATCACAATTAATTGGAGTAACATGTATTTTACATCAATTTATGCATCCTTGACAACTTAACATGGTTAGTGAAGACAGTATAATAGCAGACTACAATTTGTTTGAAATTAAGATATAATTCATCGGTTCATTTTTACTTGTCCATTATCGATTTTATATATCCTAATAAATAAAATACATAATTTACCATGATACTCATATTAATTAGTGTATAGTCTTAATGGATTTAGAATGAGTAATTAATGCTAAGGGAAAAACAAGCAAAATAAATTATTTTTATTTGACATGCAAAATGTAAGAAGTAAAAATAAAAATTTATTTTTAGAATACTTGACAATTAAGTGAACAGAGGGAGTATTCCCTATGTTCCATTTTATTGGGCAACATTTCCTTTTTTGTCTATTCCAAAAAAATAATTTTGAAAATAAATTTTATTCTTAACGAGATAATTTACAATCATACAAATATTTATCGCTTGTTTTAGACCATAAATTTCAAAAAAAAATATATATTCTTAAACGTTGTGATTAATCGAACTTTGCCACATAAAGTGAAACAAGAAGTAATATTATGTTGTTTATAAGTCCACATGATTATGCATCCCAATAAAAAATCAAGAAAAGCGCAATCATATTACAGAAAAAGGAATGACATTCTCGAATAGAAGTTGACATTAAATCAAAATATTACAGAAATGTAATTTCTAATAGAAGTTGACTCTTGCTTACACAGACGCAGGTCGTGCGACGCAATTATGTTGTGTACTGAAGTAAAAGGCCACTACCAAATATTTGAGGAGAAAAAGTTGTCTTTTTTAATTCTTGATTATTTAATTTGTTAAATGGATGGTCTGAGTTAAAATTCAACCATCCATTGTGTCAGCAATATTCTTCTAAATAAAGCAAGAAAAATTGTAAGTAAAAGCCAAAGAGGAGAATTTTCGTAAATTCGTAAAACAACAGAAATGACCTGTTTTCATCTTTCATTTTACAAAAACATGCACCCCACGTTCTCTCAACCATTCACAAAAACAAGAGAACAAACATCAAAAGACTTATTCATTCTCTATCAAGAAAACTTGTGTCTCCTTTTCTCTTCCCCTATCTGCGCCAGCTGAAACCCTTTCCTTAAGTTTCCATTTTGTTCATCTATCTCCATATCATATTATATTTCTGTTTTATGGTCTCAAACTTCGTCGCGTAAGGCAACATTCTTTTGGCTTGAATCAGAAAAAATGGTTCGAGCACTAGAAGAAGAGAAAGAGATTCCATCTGCTGAATCTCAAAAGGTTAATGGGTTGAAGCTTCTTCGTAAAGAGACCATCAGGTCACGTAATAAAGCCGATGATTCAGGCTCTGCTAACATCAACCAGAACCAGCCTTCAGGCAAGTCATCTTCTTCAAAATTTTACTATTTCATGGGAGAACTCTAGCCTGGTTGAAACTGTAGTCACATTTTCCCTTTATTCCTTTAATGATTGAGCACAGATATATTGACAGATTGAGGGGTTTTAAATTTGCTGTATCGTGTTCTTTTTACCATATTTTCAAATTTGTTAGTTCTCAATTTATATTTTGTTATATCATGTTTTTAAGAACGTCCTCTGCTCATTCTTGTTTAGATATGGAGCTGATGAAGGAAAAATTTGCCAAGTTGCTCCTTGGTGAGGATATGTCTGGTGGAGGAAAGGGTGTTTCATCAGCATTGGCATTGTCAAATGCAATTACAAACTTAGCAGGTATCTGAATACTACCATATTCTCAGCTATATATATATATTAACCTTTATCTGATGAATATATGTATCAACAACAGCAACAACGACCAAGTGTATTCCCCCAAGTGGAGTATGGGGAGGGTGAGATATACACAGCCTTACACCAACCCTAGACGAGCAGAGATGCTGATTCCGATAGACCCTCAGCTAAAGAAAAATGAATATATGTATCACCAGAAAAAAGAAAAAAACTTGAGATTTTTTTTCCGATGAATATATGTATCACCAGAAAAAAAAATCTCAATTTTGTCTGTTACTTTTCTACAGAGATCATTTGAAGGTTTCATTGTATGCTACTTTTTCATATCTTTTGTTATGTTTTACAAAATGCAGCTTCTGCATTTGGGGAACAGAAGAGATTAGAGCCCATGCAACCAGAGACAAAAGCCAAGTGGAGAAAAGAAATTGATTGGCTCTTATCTGTTACAGATCATATTGTTGAATTTGTTCCTTCTAAACAAAAAGCAAAAGATGGAACAAACATGGAGGTATATATACCTCTCTCCCTTGAAATTTTTCTTCACATATTTCGCCTATGTAAATACAAACTAACACGAACCAAAATGTGTACTTCTCAGATTATGGTGACAAAGCAGAGAACTGATCTTCAAATGAACATCCCAGCACTACGCAAACTAGACACGATGCTTCTGGTAAGAGAAAAGTTCTTTTCTTTTCTTTGGTTTTCCTTTTTGTTTATGATGTCATTCTAAGTAGTGTAATTTGCGGGATCAATTATGCTTATGCTTGGTTTGATAACAAACAGGATTGTTTAGATAGTTTTAGAGACCAAAGTGAAATCTCTTATACGTCCAAGGATGATGAAGGAAAAAATAGCAGGGCAGATGACAAATGGTGGATACCTACACCTAAGGTTCCCCCTAATGGCTTGTCCGATACTACGAGAAAATGGCTGCAATTTCAGAAAGATTCTGTGAACCAAGTTCATAAAGCAGCCATGGCCATAAATGCTCAAGTTCTAACAGAAATGGAGGTCCCTGAAAATTATATAGAATCCCTACCAAAGGTAAGATAAAAATCTAGAATCTCACTATAGCTAAATACAAGCTTATTAGCTGGATTTAATATTACTCTTTTTCTTGTGTGTTCAGAATGGGAGAGCAAGTCTTGGAGACTCGATATACAGGAGCATCACTGACGAATACTTTGATCCTGATTACTTCCTTTCAACTATGGACTTGTCTTCGGAACATAAAATATTAGACCTCAAGAACAGGATTGAGGCTTCTGTAATTATATGGAGAAGAAAAATGAATGCTAAAGATGGGAAATCAGCCTGGGGTTCAGCCGTTAGTATGGAGAAGAGAGAATTATTTGAAGAAAGAGCAGAGACTATCTTGCTTATCCTTAAGCATCGGTTCCCTGGAATTCCTCAGTCATCACTAGACATAAGCAAAATCCAATACAACAGAGTAAGAAGCAACCCCTGTTGATAATCTAAAGAGTGTAGACTAGTTACCTAGCTTCTGTATGATATGCAATTACATTCTTCATTTTACCATAATATCCATCTGTTTTTTTTCTTGGTTCTCAATTTTGTTTCATCTTTTCTTCTTTGATCTCCTTATGAGTTATGACTTCACAAAAGGATTCCACATATTATAGATAATCTAGTTCTTGAACATTAAAATTTTGACTTAATCTTTGTTATCTAACAGGATGTGGGACAAGCTATTTTAGAAAGCTATTCGAGAATAATTGAAAGCAGGGCATACACAGTCATGTCACGAATCGAAGATGTTCTCCAAGCAGATTCTGTGGCCCAAAATCCTGCCAATGGAGAGGTAAAGAGGTTTCCTGGAGATGATTCCTTAGGAGTAGCAGCATCAGAAGCATTCCCGGATGGTAAGGAAGAAGTAGAGAAGCTTAATTCTGCAGAGACTCCTAATTCAATGACACTGCTAGATTTCATGGGTTGGGGAGCAGAACAAGGAGACGATGATGCTGAGAAAGAATTGAAGGAGGACCGAACCAAAGACACCGATGGAAAGCTCCTAAGTAAACCTCCAAATATAGTCACTAATAAGAGAGTGTCTTACCTAGAGAATTTAGCTGGTTCCAGAAGTCCAACAGCACGCCACTAGCAGACTTCACTGCAGAATACTGATTGACACATCAGAGGCAAGGATCGACGAACAGAGTTTCATCAGATTAAGAAAGCTCGGCGTCAAATGTACATATCGAGATGAAGCATACCAATTTAGGATTTCACTAAGTCATTCCGTTTGTAAATAGGGATACAGTTAGTAGACCTACTGGGTCTGTGGCAGATCTTGAAATGATCTACTCAGTACAAGATGTCACCTTGTTGTCGAACAACAATGGAAATTACAGACCTTTTACCTTGAATAACCTCTGGTTTTCAGATCTATTAGTAACATGATCTGTAGTTCACAATTTAAAGTCTATTTGGTTTGCACTTTACAGAATCATTAATTGGTTATTAGTTAATTCACCAGCAACTTATCTTAAATCCTTCTTTCATTTCACCAAAAGAAAGTATAAGGTGAGAATATATCAAAAATTTGCTGAAATTCACAGACAAATTAAGGCAAGAAACTCTTTTAGTTATGTTACATAGAAGCTTGTGACCTTTTTTAGAAGTCAAAGTAGGTACTTTTAATAGTGTAATTTACAACTATGTTGCTCAGACTCTCTAAAAATGTGGCAAGATACGTGTCGGATCCTCCAAAAGTAGTGTATTTTTGAAGGATCCGACACGGTGCAGCTACATTTTGGAGAGTCCGCGCAACAGATTTACAACACCAAATAGCAATGATCACCAACATGAACTAATAAAAGTTAACATTCCAATTATTTGAGTAGAATATCAGAAGCCACCAAGTAAGAAAGCAATGCTACAAATGTACCATAAGATATAACTTGTTATAATGGAAAGTCTTCAATTATACTTACACAAACTGGGGAAACATACATCAATTACAAATTGAAGGTTGAATTTTGGATCGAAAGCAATTAGATCTTGCCACGTGGGCCGAGCTTGGGTGGAAGTTGTGGACCTTTCTTGATAGGTAGGATATCCCCTGATGCTGTAGAACTGAAGTAAGCGAGGGTGGAGCCACCTCCCAATATCAAGAATTTGAGCAAAAGGCCTCTCTTGGTGAATGGAGCAGCAAATGTCTCAAAGAACTTGCTCTACAAAACACAAAGCAGCAGGCGAGACAGTTATAACTCAGACACCTGCTGCAATACTAAACTCTTAATTTATTCATCAATGATGTAGGCGAAAATAAAATACCTGAAGAGGGTTGTATGGTGAAGGTGCATCTGATCCATATAAGTCCCACTGGCCAGTGGTGTTGCCCAAATCCTCCAAATCAAAGTATATACTCTTGTCACCATATTTGGCAACCACAGAGCCAGCCCTACACAGGCACGTAATTATTCACATCACATCAAAATGACAAAAATAAGCAAGCTTATAATCATAAATACATCCAATATCGTTTCATCCCCTTCTTCGGTGACTATATGAAGAGAGGAACTTATTCTTTTTAAAAGTTCCTTCTTTTATTAGATGAACTCAATCTTGTTGGGCTAAAACGGCTCAAAGATACTCATAACAAGGTGGGATATTACCCGCTTTGTGCCAAGCCCGCGTGGTACTCCCCAAAAGACCTCATATTATTAAGAGTATCCAACTCCTTATGAGTAGCCTCTTTTTCCTTTCTATTTTTCATGTGGGACTTTGTTCACGCACGCCCACTAAATCCAACCAACAAACTGAAGTTCACAAATGACACTAAGAATTGTTGAAAACATGATTAGTTGAGTAAAACCATGCTCTCCTAACGGCTTAAGCTTTTAGACGAGGTGATCACACTTTCATCGTACACGGCGGCGAAGCAAGAAATTTTACAAAAGGTGTTCAAGGTTTAATATATATTTATAACAGCTAAGTTTTGACCTATATACACAGTATAATTTTCTGACAAACTGAACACCCTTTTTTTTTTTACCGTGATTTTGGGGCGTCGCTTTGCAAACCTGATTAGTTGTACCCACCAAGTCCCGCTGTTTCAAGAGGGTGCACGGTTAGTTCTACGGGGACCTGGAGATACGGCTCAAGTGGCAATGCGGGGCTCGAACTAGTGACCCGAAGGCTCAGGCGTTTACCAGTTGAGCTACCCTCAGGGTTGAACTGAACACCTTCCACTCCAATTTTATAACAGATAAGTTTTGACCTATATACATAAAGGGCATTCCTTACCTGGATTTAGTGGGCTTCAAATTGAGGCGAGATGATTTGAGATGAAGCTTAGTTCCAGTAATGGAGCTTCCAGCTAGGCCCTTGACATTGGTAGTGGGCTGCACTGCAGCAAAGGTTGCCAAAGATGCCATGGCTTTTCACTCCAAACTAACAAAACTATTTTCAGAATTCAGAGTGTAGGCTGGCAATTGATCGGAGTGTGGATACCTCTTGCTTTTTGATCTTTATTCGTGGATCCAAGCAAGACATGTGGCAAACTTGGGTATCGTTATAGAGATATAGAATCCCATTTGAGTGGCGACACGTGTCACAGCCTGGATAAGCCTATCCCTTCATACTAGTGAACTTTTGTTAAATTTGAGTTCCATGATCAGATGTTACAGAAAAAGTTACTTTACATAGTTAATAAAAAATAGATAATGTCTGCCTAGCTATAAATTGTGTTTTACGTAAATAATTTTTGGAAAATATTTTCTGCCTTATGTGAAAAATATTTTCCTATAACATGTTTTTGGTATTTGGTTAGTGAATGAAAAATAGTTTTAGGTCGATGAATCAAGCCATTTCAGGTTACCTTCCACCATCTTGTTCTCTATGTTACTTGCGGGATGATCATTTGTAATTTTGTTTAATTTTGTATGAAGGTACATCTATTTTACATACATGCAATGTGGCTAAAAAATGCATGTGCTTATGCAACTACTAGATGGCCGGTGGCCGTGCAATGCACGGGCTTATGCCTGACATTACTGTTTGTGTGCACACCGAAAAAATATTTTCATACTTATTTGAAGTGTTTCATAGGATCGCCAGAAAGGAAGTACTACTATCAAGTTGATTCAATGTGCACATGCGCGCTTCATAGTTGTTTGCAGCAATCCTAACTTTCCATGAACATTCTAACCTCTAAGAAAAAGCTATTTTGGCTGAGAGACATTGATATAACAATTACAAGTATGACATTGGCATCTTTTCAAAGTCTAAAGAAAAACTTGTTATGTAGATGGCACAATGATAATAGGTAAATTTGACTATAATTATACCCTAAATAATCACACTTTGTTATGGTATTTATGTTGCTTATGAGGACAAAATGCTTTGATTAGTGTTTGTTTGTGTGTTATAGGTACATGTGATGCAATGGATGCTAAGAAGAGTATTTTGAAGTCATATGTGGATGAAAAGGCCAAGAAAAGAGCTAAGGTGAAAAGAGTTGGAAGAAGCAGTCAAAAATACGCAGCACTGTTCATCCGCGATTCACTCGCGGCCGCGGATGAACCGCGAATAATGAAGCCCTCTAAAGTTTGACTGTTCGCGGTCCGCTCGCGGCCGCGAACGAACCGCGGAAGGCGCCGCAATAGTTATCCTAATTGTACTCAAACTTAGTTTTTAGCCCTAGAAACCTCTATTTAAAGTCCTAGTTTGCCCCATAGAGGCATGTTGTCTTTAATTCATTTTTTGCAAGATTTTTAGTAAGAGAGAATCCTCTCAAACTCTTTCTTTTATTTTATATCAAGTATTTCTTTATGATTTCAATTATTATTCTTGTTTCTTCAAGCATGAGTAGCTAAATTCTATTCTAATGTTTTGATGGAACCTATTGGGTGATGAACTTATCGTTTATGTGATTACAAATTGTGACTTAGATTTCTATTTGTTCAACTTCATTCTTATTGTAGTTAATTGGTAGAGCTCCCAATTAGCGGTGCCTAATTAGTGTGCATAACTTGGAAAAGAGTGCATATTTAGGTTTATTGTTGAACAACACCACACCTAAGTTATTGGAGGAATCTATAACTTTAGGCGGTAAAGACGGGGTTAGGAATAACGAAGTCTTGGGTGCAATCTTAAGTGAACTATTCAAATTAAAGCTAGCTAGGGTAGCTCGGGAGAGTGCACTAGTAAATTATTGTAATTGCTTGGGAGAGGGTTACGATACACATAGCGTTCATGATTGATAGAATATATTAATAATTTGTAAAAGAATAACGATAAGGGATTCCATCAATGGGGGAAATCAATACCTTAGTCCTTCTCATAATATTCTTTTTATTCTACATTCAATTCTTTCTTTTAAGCATTCTTAATTATTGCAAAATAGATAGTCGAAAATCACACAAAGATATATTCAAAGTTTGGGAACTTGATTCGGAAGTACTTTTGGGGTTGTGATAGTTGCAATTGGTAGGTTAATTCTCTGTGGGGATCGATCTTGGACTTATTAGACCAAGTTATATTGACTACGACCGTTGCTTGGACGTGAATCAATTTTGGCGCCGTTGTCGGGGAATTAACGAAATTATCAATTGCCATTTCCAGAACTTCAAGATTCTTGTGTATTCAGGTTCTTTCTACACTCTACATTGAAGATTTTGATGGTTGTTGATTTGGGTATTCAGGTGCATGCCTAGAAAATCTGCAAGGACTGGAGAACTAATTGAAGGACTCTCAGACCCCGAGCAAGCCTTCCGGGCACGTAAAAAATCCATCAAACAAATTCAACAATCTCAACAACCAATCAAACTAGACTTCGACATGGGTGACATAAACGATCAAAACCAGCAAGCCGGGCTAATTATGCAAGAGGCACAAGAAGGTGCATTGTTCGACTGGGCACAACCCACCGCGGATAATTTGGCAACTGCCATCGTTGTGCCATCAATTCAAGCTGAGTCTTTCCAGATTACCAACAACATGCTTCACTTATTGCAAAACAAGGGATTATTCTCTGGGTCTCAAGTTGAAGATCCACAGCAGCACCTCAAGAACTTTCTATCAATATGCAAAACACAAAGGCAACCGAATGTAACTCCGGAAGCTATCAGATTACTACTCTTTCCGTTCTCAGTTACAGGAGCAGCACAGATATGGCTAAACTCACTCCCAATAAACTCCATTGCAACTTGGGATGAGTTAGTTAAACAATTCCACAACAAGTTTCATCCTCCTAACAAGACAACTCAACAAATTGATGAGATTGTGAGCTTCAAGCAGAAACCAATGGAAACATTACATGAAGCTTGGGGCAGATTCAAGGGTATGCTTGTTATGTGTCCTCATCATGGGATTCCTGAGCAGATGTTGGGCCAAAGATTCTACATGGGGCTTTCAGACAGCATGAAGAACATTGTAGACGCTTCAGCAGGTGGGGCTTCTCTGAGCAAGACTTAGAGAGAGGGCTAAAATTGCTAGACAAGATGGCTCAAAATTCCGGGTGGACGTCCAGGAATGCTCTTATCACACCAGTGGTACACTCAGTACCTCTGGATCCATCCAATACTCTGGAGGAGAACATGTCAACTCTATTGACACAAATGAGAATCCTAATAAAGAAGGTGGAAGAATCAGGGGTCAAGCAGCAGGTTCACATTGTAGACACTACCAATGGTGGTTTATGCACATCTTGCATTAGCCAACCCATAGGTAATCCATGGGCTGCAGACCAAGAACATCATCATCAGCATGAGGATATGAACTATGTGGCTAACTATGGAGGGCAGCGACAAGGTAATCAAAACTGGGGCCAACAGGCTCCAATACAGTACAGACCTCCCCAGCCACAATTTAATGCAGCGGGTGTGAGGCCACCACACAACATGGTCCCATATCCTAGACCTCAGAATTTCGGCAATCAGCAGCAGGGATATAATCCACCTCCACTACCTCATGGGGGTAGACATGACGATGGGTTCGCAGAGTTGAAAGCTATGATGCAGCAGGTAATTGGGTCAAATGCCAAAACAAATGAGAGGATAGATGCACATGATGCCGCCATCAAGAATATTGAAGTACATGTGGGTCAGATTGCTATGTCTCTCAATAATCATCCTCAAGGGACATTGCCTGCAGATACACAAACAAACCCAAAGGACCAAATCCCAAAGCAGATGATGGCAGTGACTCTGAGAAGCGGTAGAGATCTTGATGCTGAGAATGAAAGTGAGAAAATCGACAGAGAGGCTGAGACACCTACTCCATTGCCCATTGAATCGGATGAGTCCACAGGGTTGACAGAAGTCACAGTCCAGCCAGTTGCTGAAAATAAAGAAGCAAAATAGGGAACGGAGAAAGTAGCTGAACAGGTAGAGCAACAAATTGATGAGAAAGTAATAGAAAAAGAAAAATCCCAAGTCACCGGGAAGAAGAGGCCTCCACCACCATTCCCCCAAAGGTTGGCCAAACACCAGAAAGAGGAGCAATACAAAAAGTTCTTCGACATGCTCAAGCAAATCCAGGTAAACATTCCATTAATTGAAGCTTTAAAAGAAATGCCCGGTTATGCTAAGATGATGAAGGATTTGATGTCGCGGAAATTTGATTTCCAAGACTTGGCCACAGTTACACTCACCCAGACTTGTAGTGCAGTGGTCTCCAGACCCATTGCTGAGAAGCTATCTGATCCAGGTAGTTTCACCATCCCATGAACTATAGGGAATTATTCCTTTCCTAAGGCTTTATGTGATTTGGGGCAAGCATTAATCTCATGCCCTTAGTTATCTATAAGAGGTTAGGTATTGGGAGAGCCAGACCCACCTCTATGCTTTTACAGCTTGCTGACAAGACGGTTAAGCGTCCATTTGGTATTATAGATGATGTGCTAATCCAGGTTGGGAAGTTCGTGTTTCCCGCCGATTTTGTTATTCTTGATTGCAAGGTCGACGAAGAAATTCCCATAATCCTGGGAAGACCATTCCTAGCCACCGGGAGAGCCATAACTGATTGTGAAACAGGGGAACTCAAGATGAGGTTGAATGATGAGGAGATCATCTTCAATGTGCAAAAATCCATGAGGCGTCCTAGTGAGTTCGCAAATTGCTCTCTCATTGACGCGGTTGATGTGATAGTGGAGACCGACGATGCAGCATTGACTATTGAAGATCCACTTCAAGCATGCCTGATGAACATGGAAGAGGTAAACAGTGAAAGTTTGGCCGAATGGGTATTATCTCTGGAAGGCAAGGGATTCTGGCAGAGAGAGCTCGAATTCGAACCTCTACACTTAGAGAAAAGAGAAAGCCCACCAGCAAAGACATCCATAGAAGAGCCACCGAAGCTTGAACTTAAACCACTACCATCACATCTCGGGTATGAGTATCTAGGTCCTAACTCCACGTTACCTGTTATTATCTCATCTAGTTTGTTAGATGTGCAGGCCCAAAAGCTTATACAGGTACTTAAGAAATGCAAGACTGCCATCGGGTGGACCATGGCATACATAAAGGGGATCAGCCCAGCCTATTGTATGCATAAAATTCTCCTGGAAGATGGACACAAAGCTTCTAGGGAACATCAAAGAAGGCTGAACCCCAACATGAATGAAGTGGTGAAGAAGGAAGTAATAAAGTGGCTAGATGCGGGAATCATCTTCCCAATCTCAGACAGCAGCTGGGTTAGCCCTGTCCAATGTGTGCCAAAGAAAGGAGGCATGACGATAGTGAAAAACGACAACAATGAACTGATTTCAACAAGAACCGTCACCGGATGGAGAATATGCATGGACTACAGGAAGTTGAATCTAGCCACCCGTAAAGATCACTTCCCACTTCCCTTCATTGATCAAATGCTTGACAGGTTGGCAGGGAGGTCCCACTTTTGCTTTCTTGATGGATACTCGGGTACAATCAAATCTCCATAGCCCCCGAAGATAGAGAGAAGACCTCCTTCACATGCCCATATGGCGTCTTCGCCTTTAGGAGGATGACATTCGGACTATGCAATGCACCTGCCACATTCCAAAGGTGCATGATGGCTATTTTCACCAACATGGTGCAAGATATTATGGAGGTGTTCATGGATGATTTCTCAGTGGTAGGGAATTCATTCGATGAATGCCTTGCCAATCTGACTAGAGTGCTACAAAGGTGCATGGAAACAAATTTAGTGCTAAACTGGGAGAAGTGCCATTTTATGGTACAATAAGGTATAGTACTGGGGCACCGGGTTTCAAGCAAAGGCATTGAGGTAGACCGTGCTAAAGTTGATGTCATTGCAAAGTTTCCTCCACCAACATCCGTCAAGGCCATAGAAGCTTTCTTGGACACGCCGGTTTTTACCGGAGGTTCATTAAGGACTTCTCCAAAATATCAAACCCTCTCTGTAAGTTACTTGAAAAAGATCACCCTTTTGTTTTTTTTGACAAATGCAGGATTGCTTTTGAGGAATTGAAGAAGAGGTTGGTCACAGCACCCATCATCATTGCCCCAGACTGGGAGCAACCTTTTGAGTTAATGTGTGATGCAAGTGATTATGCAGTGGGGGCGGTGCTGGGCCAAATGAAAGATAAGCTGATGCATCCAATATAATATGCAAGTAGAACTCTGAGTGGAGCACAACTAAACTATACAGTGACGAAAAAGGAGATAATGGCGGTCGTGTTTGCATTCGACAAATTCCGGTCCTATCTCATAGGATCAAAGGTAATCGTATACACGGACCATGCAACTTTAAGATATTTAATTGATAAAAAGGACTCTAAGCCACGCCTAATTCGTTGGGTGTTGCTTCTCCAAGAGTTCGACCTCGAAATTAGGGATAGAAAAGGAACTGAAAATCAAGTCGCTGACCACTTGTCAAGACTTGAAGGAGCTGAACTTGTCAAAGAGAGTGGGGAAATTCTGGAAACCTTTCCAGATGAGCACTTGCTCACCACCACTCTCCTTGAAACACCATGGTATGCTGACTATGCTAATTACCTAGCCAGTGGCATTGTTCCTCATGACCTGTCATCGGTCCAGAGGAAAAGATTTTTTTGTGAAAGTTAGTATTATTATTGGGATGAACCATATTTGTTTAGGATATGTCTTGATAACATGATCCGGAGATGCAACCCCGAGATAGAACAATTTTCTGTTTTGCGGGCATGTCACACTTCAGCATATGACGGTCACTTTGGAGGAATACGTACAGCTGCCAAAATACTTGAGGCCAGTTTCTATTGGCCGACGGTGTTTAAGGATGCGCACTTATGGGTGAAAGGTTGCAAAGAATGTCAACACACCGGGAACATATGGGATGCCAATGAATCCAATCCAGCAAGTGGAAGTATTCGATGTCTGGGGAATAGATTTCATGGGGCCCTTTATTAGCTCATACGGCAGTAAGTACATACTTGTTGCAGTTGACTACGTGTCCAAATGGGTGGAAGCTGCAGCATTACCCACCAATGATGCTAAGGTGGTAGTGGTATTTGTGAAGAAGAATATTTTCACCCGGTTCGGGACTCCAAGGGCTATCATTAGTGACGGGGGCACACACTTTTGCAACCGAGCTTTTGAGAAATTATTGGCCAAGTATGATGTTAAACACCGTGTGGCCACTCCATATCTCCCGCAAACTAGCAGACAAGTTAAGGTCTCCAACAGGGAGATAAAAAGTGTACTGATTAAAATAGTGAATGCCACAAGAACCGACTGGTCCAGGAAGCTTGATGACGCACTATGGGCTTATAGAACATCATTCAAAACACCCATTGGCATGTCTCCTTACAAATGGGTGTTCGGAAAAGCTTGTCACTTACCGGTTGAATTAGAGCATAAAGCTTGGTGGGCACTGAAACAATTGAATCTCAACTTGGACGAAGCAGGTAAAGCAAGGTTAACTGGGTTGCATGAGTTAGAAGAATTTTGGTATCTGGCATTTGAAAGTACAAGATTGTATAAAGAGAGGATGAAGCGGATCCATGATCAAAATATCATTGAGCGAAACTTCAAAAACGGGGACAAAGTACTACTATATAATTCAAGATTACGACTGTTCCCAGGTAAATTGAAATCAAGGTAGTGAGGACCCTTCAAGGTAATTGAGGCATTTGAATCAGGAGCTGTGGAAATTCAGGCTATGGATGGATCACGTACATTCAAGGTAAACGGACAGCGGTTGAAACAATACATAGGCCTAGATGACATGGAGGACAAGGTAGAATTGCGGTTGGATGAACCTCAAAGGTCTAGCGAGCCGTAAAATGCGCTAAGTTGAGCCGTGCCGCGACGTTAGATCATGCGCTATGTGGGAGGCAACCCACGAACATGTTGTAAGTAATTTTATATTAATAGTAAGTAATAAAGTAAAATAAGAAAAAAACAAATTTTTGCTGAATAGTCGAGAAAAAAAAAATTCAGAGAGGGGCACTGTCCGCGGTCCATCCGCGACCGCGAATGAACCGCGGAAAAATGCCCTCTCTGAACTTTCTCTATTCGCGGTCCATTCGCGGCCACGAACCAACCCTAAAAAAATGACCTCTGAATCTTGACTGTTCGCGGTCCATCCGCGGCCGCGAACGAACTGCGAACAGTTGCGGTCAGTTCCGCGGTCGGCGAAAATAACAGTTTTTTTTAATTTTCTTTTCCCTCCCTTCTTTAAAACCCTAAAATAACTCCCCTTCTCCCTCACAAACACTCAGCCGCCCCCCACTCTCCCAATTTCTCTCTCTCTCTCTCTAACTCAAAACCCTCCCCCTTCTCTCTAAAAAATTCTAAAACCCTCTTTTCCAATTCACCCCATTCTTCCTCCATTACTTTTTCATTGTATTACTTGTAAGTTTCTCTACTTCTCTTCTCTTTTATTTTGTTTTTATTCCTAGTTCTTAATTATTTATTTTGTAGAAGTAATTAGATATTGTTAGTTTAAGATACCTCTTGAATATGACTTGGCTTCTTTTGTGCACAATACATGTTTCCATGAATTTTTACTAAGGAACCTTGTCATATAGTTGACGTTTGGTAAAGAATTGGTTTGTGGGTTTTCAATTGTGTTGTTGATGCTAATTTTATGATTTGGAGACCTAAATAATATGTACACCATGTATGTTGATTGGTAAGCCAAGTTGGGTAGATTATACTTGGTCATAATGCATTAAAGTAGTTTAGGAGAAATATTTCCCAACTCTTGAATTGGTAATGGCATACTTTATTGGGGATGGACTAAGTCAATGGGGTAATATTAGAAGTGTTCAAATAACTAAGCGTGGGGTGCTCAAATAGGCATGTGTAAAATAGTTAGATAAAGAATCTAAATATAAGAGTATGAGGGAAGTGCACAAAAGAATGGTCAATTGTGAGTTCTCAAGGATGGCGAAGTCTGAGTAGCCTTCCAATGACTAACGGTTTACAAAATTTTTGGCTATCTTAATTGTGCAGGATCATGGCCCCAAAGAGAGCCCGACATGGTGCTAGCTCATCCAGGAAACCGACTTATGACGAGTCTAGGTTTGCTGATGAAGGAGCCGAGAATGCATTTCACATTAAAGCAAACAAGAAGTGGCTCCAAGAGGTAGAAGTTGACAGGATAGCTATCCGCTCGGAGAAGCCGGAAATTTATGATGAGATTCGGAGGCGCGAGATGGAGTTCCTCTTTGAAACACCTCCTAAGGTGAACAAGATGCTTGTCCGGGAATTCTACGCCAATGCCCCTTATGCTACCGTCAGAGCAGTTTTCGTCAGAGGTAAGCGGGTGAATGCTCATATTCCTACTATTCGGCAGGTACTTCGTCTGCCATTACACACTAGTGATGTTGACTACTTCCATGATAGGCCTGGTGTCACATGGGACATGCTAATAGAGGCCTTATGTGTAGATGGCATCCCAGTATGGATTAGAAATCAAACTCTGCACTCTAACCGTTTTACACACACTGCCAAATGTTGGTTCTCTATAATTTGCAACCGTATCTTGCCCTCAAGTAACACCACGAATGTTAACTTTAATAGGGCTGTTTTGACTTGGTGTTTTGTAACACATCAGGATGTTGATATTGCCCGAGTTATTAGTGATGAGATGGTATTGAGGGATCCCTCACTGCCAAGGATTTTTATTACCCATCTCTTGTCACTACGTTGTGTCTCCTCAATCACTCCCCAGTTACTGATGCTGACGGTGAGCTACTACCGAAATCTCCATTTAGAGCTACTACTATCCGGGTTGGACGAGACACAACCCCTATTAACTTGGATGAGGAGGACGATCATGTACCGGTTGCCCGGGCCAGGCACTCCACGGATTCAGCCGGACCTTCCAGGCCTGCTCCTCGTGGAGCAAGCATGTCTAGGTCCGAGTCCACACGACCTATGCTAAGGTCCATGGAGGAGGATGTTGCTGATCTGCGCACCTCCGTTGATGGCTTACACACACGGCTAGATGCCATGTCCACTAGGCAAGCCCGGTCAGAAAACAGGTTAATGGCATGGTTTAGAGCACTTGGACGAGCATGCCATGTCGACCCATCCACCGTCTCCGACTCCGAGTGAGTCTCAGGTAAGTTTTCTTGCCCCTCTTGTGCTTTAATTTTTATTCATGTCATGGGGACATGACATATTTTTAAGTGTGGGGTGGGTGACTTATCTTGTACATAATGTATATATTAGTGTAGTAAGTAATATAAAATAATAAAAACACAAAAAAATTAGAAAATTTGAAAAAATACAAAAATATGAGTAGAGGACTCTTCCTTATGATAGACTATTTAGGACAAATACTCTTGAGGGAAGTAGTCCACGTATGAATTTTTCTTTCTTTTATTTTCTTTTTCTAGGTAGTGTATCATCTCCCCCTTGGTTTTTCTTTTGACCATGGTTCTTTTCCAAGGGTTTTTATTGAACCGGGTTAGGTAGATTTTTCTTTTCTTAGGATTAGAGGTAAAAGGGCAACATGTAACCTCGAATATGTACATTAGCAAAAACGTAAATTGAACTTGAGAATGTATCTTCTAAGCTTGATTGTAGAGTCTCAATATGCCTTAAAATTGCACAATAATGCTTGCTTGAACATCGATAGGACTTTGTAGATAAATTGGATCCCAAATGAGTTGCATGCCATGTATGTGTGAGGTTTTTACTTACATTGTATGTTGTACATGATGCTTAGAACTTGCCCTGTATGTTTGCAAAGCGAAATAGAAGTTGTTCGGTTGTAGAAAGGATAGAGGCATTTCTTTGTGTAACCCCATATACCAATAAACATGAATTCAGCCATACATTATATCTTAGTTAACCCCTTTGAGCTTAAAGCCTATTCTTTGGTAACCCTTGAATGTTCTTCAAATTATTATATTTGTTCTACTTTACCTCCTAGAAGCACTTGTATTGTAATGAATATGCAAAAGTTTAAGTGTGGGGTGAAGGAAAATTGAAAAGGGAAAATCAAGAATGAATGGTAGAAAATAGTGAGCTAGCCAAAATAATGTAAATTTATTGCAAAGCAATGAATATATATATATATATATATATATATATATATATATATATATATATATATATATATATATATATATATATTCGAGAAAAAGAGCTATATTGAATAAAATTTTAGAAAGGCCAGCTACATCAATAAAAGAAAAGTGAGGGTAAAAGTGAAGGAAGGTGAAGGTATGTTTATGGGAGACATAAGGAAGTAAACAAAAATGGAAGTTGTGAAAAAGAAAAGAAAAGTGCTTAGGGAGGCTAGTCACTATAACCAAAAGTATCCTACCCGTCCCATAGCCTACATTACAACCCTTAAAGACATCTTGATCTATGATTGAATAACTCGATTAGTGGAGTATTACACTAGGGGCAAGCCTATGGTGTGTCTGTATGCATATGAATGTTCTTTGTTGAGAGTGAGTGAATTTTTCCGATATTTATAAGTTCCATGTTATGAATTGTTTATGTGTGGGAACTTCTCTCAATAAACTATGTGAGGGTGTGTAACTCAAGAGGAAGAAGGTAAATTTGCATGTTTTGGTAATAAGTAGAGTAAGTGATAATGTGCGGGCATGAGAGTTTACGGTTAGGTAAAGATTGTGCATATCTTAGGTTGTTCATGTATAATAGCTTTTGTGACATATTTTGGGGGAGACAAATTTTTGTTAATTGGCCTAAAGTGTGATTAAAGATTGCTCGAGGACGAGAAAAGGTTTAAGTGTGGGGTATTGATAATAGGTGAATTTGACTATAATTATACCCTAAATAATTACACTTTGTTATGGTATTTATGTTGCTTATGAGGACAAAATGCTTTGATTAGTGTTTGTTTGTGTGTTATAGGTACATGTGATGCAATGGATGCTAAGAAGAGTATTTTGAAGTCATATGCGGATGAAAAGGCCAAGAAAAGAGCTAAGGTGAAAAGAGCAGGAAAATGCAGTCAAAAATACGCAGCACTGTTCATCCGCGGTTCACTCGCGGCCGCGGATGAACCGCAAATAATGAAGCCCTCTGAAGTTTGACTGTTCGCGGCCCGCTCGCGGCCGCGAACGAACCGCGGAAGGCGCAGCAATAATTATCCTAATTGTACTCAAACTTAGTTTTTAGCCCTAGAAACCTCTATTTAAAGTCCTAGTTTGCCCCATAGAGGCATGTTGTCTTTAAATCATTACTTTTGCAAGATTTTTAGTAAGAGAGAATCCTCTCAAACTCTTTCTTTTATTTTATATCAAGTATTTCTTTATGATTTCAATTATTATTCTTGTTTCTTCAAGCATGAGTAGCTAAATTCTATTCTAAGGTTTTGATGGAACCTATTGGGTGATGAACTTATCGTTTATGTGATTACAAATTGTGACTTAGATTTCTATTTGTTCAACTTCATTCTTATTGTAGTTAATTGGTAGAGCTCCCAATTTGCGGTGCCTAATTAGTGTGCATAACTTGGGAAAGAGTGCATATTTTGGTTTATTATTGAACAACACCACACCTAGGTTATTGGAGGAATCTATAACTTTAGGCGTAAAGACGGGTTAGGAATAACGAAGTCTTGGGTGCAATCTTAAGTGAACTATTCAAATTAAAGCTAGCTAGGGTAGCTCGGGAGAGTGCACTAGTAAATTATTGTAATTGCTCGGGAGAGGGTTACGATACACATAGCGTTCATGATTGATAGAATATATTAACAATTTGTAAGAGCATAACGATAAGGGATTCCATCAATAAGGGAAATCAATACCTTAGTCCTTCTCATAATATTCTTTTTACTCTACATTCAATTCTTTCTTTTAAGTATTCTTAATTATTGCAAAATAGATAGTCGAAAATCACACAAAGATATATTCAAAGTTTGGGAACTTGATTCGGAAGTACATTTGGGGTTGTGATAGTTGCAATTGGTAGGTTAATTCTCCGTTGGATCGATCTTGGACTTATTAGACCAAGTTATATTGACTACGACCGTTGCTTGGACGTGAATCACATACATTTGCAGACACTTGATTTTATCATTGTTGCCGAACTGAATGTGGAGGATGCGTACCTGGAGCTGAAAGATGATTACCCCGGCCCTTCCTTGAAAGGTGGGATACAGAGAAGTATGAAAAGAGAGAAGATATGCTTATATGTAAGCCGGAGAAGCATTTTATTCTCCCACTAAACAGACACATGTTACTTGTTATATACTTTTCAATAGCTTCAAATGGGACAAATAGAAATCTGCAGAAAACCCTTTATAAACTCAAACACTATAAAAGGAGAATGAATATTTATCATGAAAAAAGGGGACATAGTAATACTTATTATTAAACCAACTTTCAGTGTCATATGATATTATTGTACTCAACAAAAAATAAAATTTTGAAAACATTGAGTTGGCATCCTCATAAATATGAGCGATTCACTCTTTTCGAGTGCACCATCAAAGTATAAACCACGAACGCACGCTTTCACAATATGCATGTGAATGGTATCTCTAATGCTTTATATATATCTAGAAGACTTCGACAATACTGGTGTCATCGGTAGCTCTGCACCGGCAATAATAGTTGTGACTCCTTGTTTTAATTTCCAGATACGTACACTTCAGTTTCACCTATGCTTAATAACTGCTTGATAGTAGATCTCAAAATATCAATCTAATTTGAATAAGTAATTTGCAGATGAAAAAGAACAAGAGATAAGAACCCCAAATAATGATGATATCCAATCATAAGACTTATCCACCAGGGTGGAATCAACATTTATTAAAACGCACACATATGAAATATAGTGCTCGTAATCCGCAGGTCTATATTTTTAAGAGAAGGAAACCACGCCGTTGCTACAAAAGAAACCAGTTGCATATGATAGAAAAGCCTCAAATCACACAGCATCGTGGGTTTTCCATGCCAAGATAAGGTTTTGATTCTTTGTGTCCAAATAATTTTACCGTTATTGCCTATTTGAAAGAAAGATCAAACTTGCCATTTAAACTCATTAGCTAAATCGATAATTCCCTCAAGAAGCAATTGTTTTTCAAGAAAGTATGTTCATTAGGATAAGTATTTTCCTCAAAAAATGCAACTCACCTTAATATTTGAGGAAATGTCAACTCAAATTCATCTCTCAAGAGAAAACACTAATATAGTGACAGGAAAATGGGATTCTGACCACCGACTTTGCACTAAATTTATAAGTAGGGGAAAATCATATTTTTTGTTTTAAAAGGAAGAAAAATATATACTAATTATTGTATCATTAATGGCAGTATTTTCTTGTATTACCAGCAGAATATACTTCATCTTTTGGATCAGTAGCCTTTGAAGAAAAAATCATCACATATTTGTCTATTCAAAATTAGAACAAGTCAGGAATTTTTTTAAGCTAGATCTCTTAGACCGAGTTGTTGACTGCTTGAATCCATGTTCGGTAGTCTACCTATAACAAAGTAATCATCTGTG